>DWJZ01002174.1:0-20276 GCA_018249125.1 Asbolis capucinus
AGGACAGAGAAATTTTGGTTTTTAAGGGCAAATATCCTTAAAGGCATTTCAGCGAAGGATAGGTATGATGAACCCTATGGCTGATATCATTGATGTGAGGAAGCCAAGAGAGATTTGAATCAATGATCACGCCAAAATTCTTTGTAGTCTTACTGTAGCGTGTCTATATGCCATCAAAAGTAACAGGCGATATCAATGAGATGTCCATTTTATTAAGGGTTTACCTGTTGCCGACAATCATCGCTTGTGATTTGCTAGGATTAACTAGCAAGCCAAATGACCTTGTCCAATCATTGATACGTCGTAAATCGTTATTAACAGCTGAAATGGCTATGTCTGTTTGAGCGAGATTGAAGTGACGTTACAGCTGCAAATCGTCTACGTAAAGGTGAAAGTTAGAGGAAATAACAGAAGTAATGGAGTTGATATAGATCGAGAAAAGTAATGGAGAGAGAACACCACCCTGAGGCACGCCCGCCGACAGGTCACACGGAGCAGAAATTATACCGTCCATGCGGATACATTGCGAGCAGCCTCGAAGATAAGGATCAACCCATTTAACGGTGTTAGAAATAAAATTTAAGTATTCCAGTAAGAATGTCATAGTCTACAAACGTGAAGGCTCTACTGAAATCCAACAGAACCAAGGCGGTAAGCTGCTTATTCTCTATGGCCCACTGAATATCATCAGTTACTTTTAGGAGAGTGGTTACGGTACTATGATTGGACCGGAAACCTGATTGAAATCTGTTAAGTACAGAATTCGATGAAAGAAATGAGGACAGCTGGGCATGGACAGCATGTTCAAGGACTTGTGAGATGTAAGGTAATATAAAGATGGGACGGAATTGATAAGGAGTAGTTGCAGAGGACACTTTGGGTAGGGGTATATGCTGTTTTCCACGTTGATGGAAATGAACAGGATGATAAGGAGCGGTTCATTATATGTGTAAGGACAGGCAAAAAGTTAGGAAGAATTGGTAAGATCATCCTGGAACATATATTGTCAGTACCAACAGCTGTTGAAGTAATAGCTTACAGAGATTTCGTCACGGTTCCTTTGATACTGAAGTAAAACTAAATGAGTATTCCGGTGGTATTGGTATATCAGCTAGAGCGAACAGACTTAACATTAGGATCCAGGGTCATCGGAGATTGTGAAAAGTGTTTGTTGATATCATATACATTAACTCCCTCACTCTTTGTCGTTTGAGATTTGCCGATACCGGCAGACCTAATGAATTTCCAGGCCTCTGCCGGACTTCAGTTAGTGAGTTTTATATGGAAATGGCGTCTCTTTGCATCCCTACGCAAACGATTACAGCGATTACACAGTGCTTTCAAAGTTATTAGGTTACATTCAGTTGGTCTAAGCTTGTATCTCCTCTTAGCCTTACCACGGAGTGCCATGCAAACTTGATATCATCTGTAATCCATGGTGCAGGATTACGTTTGATCTTAGTGCATCGAAGCGGTGCATGGTTATCGTACAAATTTAGTAAAGCTCTCGTAAAATGGTGTACTCTTTCATCAATACAGTTGCTGTTGTAAACATTGGACCAATCTATAGCCTTCGCATCGCACTGCAATGTCTTTAAGTTAATGCCCTTGAAATTACGAAGGAGAAGATATTGGCACTTGCGCTTAGGGGTACGAATTCGATAGGAAAGTTAGATTATATCGTGGTACGAAAATGAGGCAGTGATTTGACCATGCGCGACTACCTTGCTAGGACATGAAAAAACCATAAGGTCATGAAGAGAAGGTTTACAGTTCGGACAGTTGTGGGTGGCAGAGAGAGGGAATATTTGTAAATCATATGAATTTAACAGGGTTTTCAATCTAGTTGCACGGTAATCATTGTTGAGGAGGCAGGTATTAAAATCCCCCATCGGTGTCACATGGTCAAACAATGGACACAGATTATTTAGGATGAGGTCGAGATTATCAAAATAATCTACAGTGAGGTTGGGACTGTAGAAGACTGCAAGAAGAATTTTAGTACTTCCTACAGTTACCTCAATGAAAAGATATTTTGCTGATTCAGAATAGACAGAAGGAGACATGCTGACGCTTTAAATGGAATTTCAGTGCGATTAATTGGATTAATGGATAGTTTACATCTACTTCCAAAGCAAAGCAAATACTTTATGTACAGTTTCTCCCTTACCTTAGTTTCAAGATGATGGGTGACCACTTCCTTCAAGCCAGTATACAATCTTTCTCCATGCTTATGTAATACCATAGTGTAAGCATTGCGGTATAGTTCTTCAAAGGAGAGGCCGGAATTATTTTTCTTTTGAATTTCTTGGATCGCATTTTTCAATAAACTCCAAATGTTCTCAACATACTTCTCATCCATAGTCATCTGTAAGGGAAATATAAATCCTGCATCAACATATATAAATTAGACAAGTGATTCTCATATCACCATCCTATAAGTACATGGAAAAATTTGTTATTTTTTCCCGTCAAGTTTCTTTAGTTCGAATTGAAATGATGATGGATATTATGCGAGGATTTGTTTGAGATAACAGACTTAACTATAAAGTGTTTAAAAACCAGCAGATGCAATAATATATTTTTGGTAAATATTTAAGTTGTTGGGATGAAAGTTCAACAAATAACCTTCCATAAACTATGTCATATGCTAGTTAGTGCTTACTGACTTAGGAAATAACAGGAATACAAATATATGTAATAGGATACCTGTTATGGTAAGTGAAATTATAATTCATTGACTAACAGCAGTCACAGGTAAAGGTAAACAATTCAGTATTTGTATGTTAATAACAAGATCTTGGTGATAACCATTTAAAAAATAAAATTTGCATCCCATTATCTTTTCTAAAACTATAAGTTTCAAGTTTTTACATAGCAAACTCTCAAATTCAAGAATTTGTCAATCATCAATCAATTTATCCAAAGCTATATAAAATAAGGTATGCCAAAATAAAATCTAATACATAATAATTGTGAATAACATGGATTATTTATTTGCCTTAAACAAAAAAAATGAATATCCAAGTAAAACTACAAACCCATGTGTCTGGATACATTTGATAGTAAGGTTCGGAATAGTTCCACACTTGAAATTTTCGAGTCATCTTGAATTTATAAGTTTTGTAAGTTACACAAGCATTGTAGATAAAGAAAATAGTAAAAAAGCATTAAACAATACTTATCCAAAAGTTATTTGAAATATTTATCTTTTAAAGATTTTCGCTCTTGTCAAATATAATGATGATTATGACATATTGAATTGTAACATAAAATTTTTTCTCAGTGGCTTTTATTATTCATTTTCTTATTTCAAATGAATGTCAACTCTTATTGTTACCACACTAAAAATCCTTTTGTTTATGTACTTTTAAAGAACACAACACAATAAAAACAGGATAAATTTTATTATTAAGACTTTTACAAATCACTTTGCACTTAAATTTTACAATGCACCGAGTCAGAAAATGGAATAATGTATGCACATAACTATCTATTCAAAGAACGTAAAAGCCTATTAGCATATTCTGCATGCTAAATATAATAATTTCTTGGAATAGCCCTAAAATAAGGGTTTTTGAATTTTGAAAGAAAGTTTGTAAGGACAAATCTGATTCATTATTATTCACAACTTACCTTCACAATTACTAATGGCAAAACCATAATAAGTTACGAATCAAATACTGCTTACATGCAAAGTGAACACAGGATAGGATAGGTCTTAAATCACAGAACACAATATAGCAAAAATAGCAATACCTGAGGAATATATTAAGGCAAATAGCAGTCAAACTTAAATATAAATAAATTATGAATAGGGTATGTAAGCACCACAACATAAAACATTTAGAATTCAGAGTAAGAGAATAAATCCTAAAGTTTGATGTATTGAATAAAACGTATCATCAAAATAGACAGAGTGATGGTGCTCAAAAATGTGTTTACATGGTGACAAACAGCATCTGAAGGACATAAACGACTAGGAAATATCATTTATCATCCTAGCATTGGCTTGTAATACATTGGCTAAAACTGAATAATTATATAGTTTTACCAATACATCTGTTTTATTGCTTACTATAAAAATGACACAATAGAATGTAATTAGACTGAATTTGAGAACTTACGGGAAATGCTCGGATCCGCATCTTGCCTGGTTTCTCCTTTGGCAACGTACTCTTCATCATTGCGACTATGTTATCTAACTATCAATCTTGTTATTTTGATTATGGTTCAATTTATTCATTTGCAGTCGTAATAACAATTCATTGTTATTTTCACATCTGAAATAAAAAGTATAAGCAGACAAGTTTATACCGTAAATTACGAAACCAAACGTCACTCAAATTCGAAAGAATGGTTTGATTTGACGCGATACATCTCGCCAAGTGTCATTTTCATTGTATGCATTGTATTTAAAATATTTTTTTTAAGTTCGAAGTTTAATATATATTTAGAGCAAAGAACCTATCAATGAAAACAATCAAAATGTAGAAAGGATGTAGGCGAGGAGAAACAAAACAAATAATATCAAGTTGACATCATTAGCGTTCTCGCACTGGCGTTTATGATTGAAAATTAAAACAGTAATGTCTTTTATTGAATCACTAACTTGATGAAATTTAACTAAACCTTGAATAACTTTCTTATTTACGTTTTAGAGCAATATCACTTGGTGTTTATTCTTATTTAATTCGGCCTATTTCTTTGCTACACAGCTATTTTATTTTATTGTTCTACTCACTTCATTTCATTGCAGTGTCGTTCAAACCATAGATATTTATTTGGTTCAGAACTTCACACTAATTCTATGGACTGATTCATTCTGAGTTCAGTATTTCTTAGTCTATGGTGTTATACACCAATGCCATTGATAAGAAGAAAAAAGCCTATGATATTTAGCAATTGCGGAGGGCACTGTTTTCGTAGTCCGTTTTCCTCATCTGTTCAATACTTGTAAACAAAACTGTATATGGCAATGTCATCGTTTTGTTATAAAACCGTTACACATTAATATCTTGGACCAACGAATTACATACAAACAGTATTGTGTTCTTGCATCGAAAAAACGAGCCGAATGAGAGATACAGTAGTGAGGCTGTACGTTCCTTTCTAATAGGATGACAATAAAAATTTTGAATATTATGTGCGACAAATTTTAATGTACCTATCTATATTTATAGTAATGTGAAAGAATGAGTCTGTGTATCTGTATCTTACAAATGGGATTGGTGGGCCCCACAACACAACCTCTAAAACGGGGTTGAAATCGGTTGATATTTGATCTAAACACGACTACTTCATTGTAACACGTAATTACATCGACCTAATAAGGGTTGTCGACTTACCTGAGCACCTCAGCTTTGATACGTTTAAGGAAGTCACAAATCTTCCATTCCAGGTGAAGGTATTTGGGGTTTTCCGGAAAGATTGAATACATTGTCTACTTTTACTAAACACAATTGAATATATTATTTAAGGGACCAAGGGAATTGATACTTATGTGTTCCGTAGCGCGACCTCCAACTCCATGCACAGAGCGGCGGCAATTAGCAGCACAACGGTGTCGCTGCAGCCAACAGATTATCACTTCCACTCGGCGATAATATTAAGAAAATTACTTAGACTACGATACTTAGATACTATTAAGACTTAGATAATATTAAGAGAATTTAACATTATTTAGACTCCGATATCATCTACACAATTAATAAATTCAAAAAAATTCGCGATCCAAATGATCACTTGATGGCATTCAGTAACCCTCTAATATTTGTAATAAAAATGTGCAAGTACCCCATACAAGTAAGCCGTGGCAATCAAACGCCTGATCTACCGGAATAGCAAAATGTAGATAAATTGACATTATTTATTCTGGACACTGTCTGTCTGCTACATTTGGCACCTAAAGTGACAAACCATTTTTGTGCAAAGGTAGAATAGAACTTGTGAAAAAACTTGGTATGAAAGTGTTCTTATTATTAAAGATATTAACATCGAGCGTTTTGTACGCGGGGGTAAACTAGTAAAACTTGACATAGATAAATCCTCTATAAACTATAACTTCGCTCTCGCTTAACCCTCGAAAAATTGTTTTTCTGTTATCGTGTGGAAACATTAATGTTTCCCGGGCTAAATACTGTTCTAGATTGGGCCCCGTCATATAAGCTACAAACTTGATCAGTTTTATTTAGATACCCCTTTGACCAATTATCCTGGGGGATTAAAATTATGCCAGTATTATTCTCGCCATATAAGTTTCAGTCACAATGGTTCAGTCTAACCAATTAACACGCAAGAACTAATCTGTTTCTCGGAATGGAATATAGTTTTTCTTAGAAGGGGAAGATAGGGTTTGAAATAAAATATAACAGTGTATTTATTTTTCCTTTTATTTATTTGTTCGGTATTTTTTTTAACAGTCGAGAAAAGATTATTTGTCTTTCGCCTCATTGTCGTTTTTCTTCAAATATCTGCCATATTTCTTAATTATTCTGCAAACTGTAATATTAATACAATTGATAGGACCTTTAGGGATCACACAACATAATTTATGGTCAACATATTTGTTAGATTTATTCATGTTATCTTTAGCTTACATATGAAAACATATATTACACCCAACACAAGATTCACTTGGAAAAGCATAAATGGAACAGTTTTTTTTTTATAATTTTAACCGCTAGATTATCAAGTAACTTTTCTGAAAACCACTATACGTCAGTTTGACATAATAATTTTCCCCCCATGACGCTTTTATAAAGAGTTACCCTCGTTAAAAATAGAACAACAATTTTCTTATAAAAATATATAAATTCATATGTAATTGAGGAATACATACCGAAATTTATAATATTTATAATACATTAGTATAAGTTAGTATACGTTAGTATATTAATTACGTATAAGGTATTGATTGCAGTTTGATTTGGAGGTATGTTGAACGGCGGAAGTATCGAAAAAATCGAGTCGAAACAAAAAAAATTAATCCTTTATTCCACAATATGAAACCAAGCTGATATTTAAATGATGTGTTGATCCTTAAAATAGCTGCCTATTCATATTCTGTGATGTTATATTCGGATTTCGCAACCTGTAAATGTTTACAAGTTTTGTACGGACGTGAAAAACGGACTGTACAATAAAAGAAAGGTGGTTATATCAAAGTAATTGCAATACTTGAGTATTTGAAACCGGTACTATTTATGGAAAACGTATGTTCTAGGGACAATACCATTTTTATTCGCCCGTACATGTTGCGGGTAAGTTAACAAAGAACTAACATTTTGACCACCCATGTATCTAAAATCTAACCTGTAATATATACTAAAATTATAATGAATTTACTTAAGAAATCAGAGTCATTAGATCTCGAAACAAGGTACACAAAATTGTAATATCAACACTGTTAACACTTCAAGATGTTGTAAATCATGGCAACAATTTATGTTAAATTAATTCGATGAAACAGGGATAGAGGGCGCAGTTCGTATGTTTATTATCATAGATACTGGGTCTATGTTTATTTTTGCCTTTCCTATTCCTGTCCCCCAGTAAACTGTGGCGTTAACTAAACAACATTAAGTGTCAATCACATACATTTTGAACTTGCATTTGGCGTGAATGCTAAAAGTTAGTATCGCAGGCCTTATAGGGCCTAGGCAGAGAAGTGTTATGTGTACTTTACTAAAGGCATTCCTTACATGTACATCCCTATTTACACACCTTGCATAATAATAATAAGACATAATAATTTCGCGTTTATAATATTAGAAACATTATTAAAAATTACAATATTATCCGTTGCTTACGTTTAATTGTAGGCTTATAAGACTGCAGGCATTACTTTATACATTGAATTAAGTTTATTTTGCAAAAACTAAGTACCTAACTGCACTCGGTGCAAATTATTTAAAAAAAGCTTTATATAATGCCGCAATATAATCAAAATTTGCTGAATACGCACAATTTTTTAATCGTTATTTAAGAACCTGAGTAATGCTGTCTAAGAGAAAACACCGCGTCGCGAAAAAATTAAAAGGGTAATGTAAGGTCGAAAGTATCATTAGTTAACCTTCGTTCGGTTAAGGTCAACGAACGCCCCGTCTCCCTGGATCCATGTGTGTCGCTATGCTCCATGCAAATTCGATCTTTTTTAATACTAACTTGTCAATTTTGAAAAAAAATCCATATCGCATGTGCACCGCACAGGTTTAACGATGTGGACTACAGAATGTGGTACGTAAGACAAGGAGGGCACTCCCGGACTAAGTTCCTAATTAGGTTACTTACTTCAGCAGCAAGCCGCTCAGGTATCGTAATTCCCAAGACTAGCTTCTTAAAATAGCTAGTTATTTCGTGTCTGTCTCACGGGGCACGAGATCGAATTATATTTTTCTTAAGCCGTACCTACGTTTCTACATATTGGCTGATCTCGACCTCCAAAGTGCCTTTTTTGATTTGCGCTAGCTTCATATCCTACTAATATTATAAACGAGAAAATTTGTGAGGGTGGTTGGACGATTGAATGTTTGTTACTTCTTCACGCAAAAACTACTGAATCGATTTGGATGAAATTGGCGCAGGGATAGATTTTTGTGTATGTATATCTGTTTGGCCTACTGGTCAGCTGGTAGATAATGCATTAAGCCGCGAATTACCGCAATAATTATAGTGGTTAATGGAGTTTAAATACATAAATTATAGTCTAGAATAACACATAGCCTTTTCTAAACATACCTACCACGCCGCGTGGTAGTAGTACTGGTTTTGGGCAATCTAGATGTTAGTTTTATGTTTAATTGTTAAGTTAATAATAAAAGATAATTTTCCTTAATTAAATAAAAAATAAGTACCTAATATCTTAGTTTTCTTTTTTGCCCTCATAAAATTATTGTCCTTCATTTCATTAAAAGAATCTAAAAGTATCGATATCAGTAAGTATCGAGCATTAGAAGTATTTTTATGAGTAGTATCGAAAGACTATTTGAGTACTAATGATATGAATAGTTATCGGTACTTTGATGGTATCGGAACATCCCTAACCACGCGGTTGAAGCCGCGGGCGGGAACTAGCATGGAACATCTGAAAGTCTGTGGATGGTTGTTAGGTGCTCTTTTATGAGCTTAAAACTAGGAATGTATTATTGTAAAAGACTTCTAACAAATGATAAATATCATGGAATGTGACGGATGAGGACGCATAGAGACGCGCCGCCTCGTCGGTAGGCCGCGTCATGCTCCGACCTTCATCTCGTTCAGGTTGGCGGTCTTCCTTACTGCTTCGCTGTACTCGTACTGGGCATTATCTATAGCAGCTCATATCAGGCCACACCTGATGAATATGTGCACATATAATTTTGACACATAGACGGGCCCCAGGGCCCTTCCCGGAGACGGATCACTATTGAAAGGTCCAGATGGCACAACCTAGAAGGCCCCAAATAAGTCCCGAAATCAGGGGAACACAGTGCCTGATTAATTAAACTTTTGTCCCACTACTGAAGACAGGTTTCTCTTCGTACTTAACTGAATCAGTCTGGGGTACACTCCACCTGGAATGCAAAGTGGTGACGATTTTTTTTTAAATAAGAAAATAACTACATTCTGTTTTTGGTTAGCATTTGTTTCCTTTAATAAACCATCCTTTTATACTTATTATATGTATGTACAAAGAATTTTAACATTTCCAATCTGCCCTAGACGTAGTACATTTACTTCAGCATATATTGCGTCTGTCTGTCTGACAGAATTAATTGCTCTATTTTTATTACTATTTATACATAATTTACTTAAAATTACCTTGGCCCTTATGTTACAATAAGCAAAACTAATTTGAAACATTGACATATATTTAGATCTTTTCTATGCGGAAGTACGGTAAATAAATGTATAAGGTGAATTTTAATGGAGTTACAGTCCTATGCAGATCTTGCCGTTCATCATCCTTTGACCTGCAACTTTGTGACCCCAGCAATCGAGATCAAGGGGCAAGCTAGGCTTTTTCTCCATTTTAAATGTAAATATGTACCTACTATGAAGATCCCTACATATATTTACATGTAGACGTACTGCGAGCTACATATTGTATTTATACCCTGTACTGCATAGTTTGGGCTCACCGGTCTCAGGGCTTCAACTGAGCCACGATAGTGTGACCATGAACCATGACATTTGACCTGAAGTACCTTGAAACAAGTATTGCTATGTTATAATCGCTGTTCCGCCAAAAAGCTATTTTAGAGGTTCTGCTGCATATCACACTGCCACTGAGCGATTTATTATGTTTATCGTGTGCAGCTTCGGATTACGACAATGCAATTGCAGAAACTCTCGGCAAAATAAAACCTTATTATCGTGTAGAATTTTGAAAGGGTTTAGAAGTGAGCTGTAGACTTAGGATAGGGTCGAAAAATATACGAATGCTCGCTAATTATAACGCGATATCTTAAGGGTGATCAGTAGAATCTATATATTAATACGTGAAACAATATGTACCTATTTCTGAGAATATTACGCGGATGGATATTTTAGAAATTTCTCAATGTTAAAGTTATTATTTATATAAAATGCATTGAAAATATATATTATATACATAGATAATTAAAATCATAAGGAACACTAGCATGTATTTGAAAGATACTGACGTTTGACAATGTCAATTCTGGCAACCACAATAATTTTTAAATTTTTCTTATTTTATTAATTATAGATTTTTAATAGCAATAACTCACATTTTACTAAGTATATATTAAATACAATGTACTTTCTAGGCAAATTCGGGCCATGTCCTTCGAATTTTCACATGTATGTTGAATCAATATAAACAGACCCGCAGCAATATACCGCCTTGTTTGTCAGTCGCGCAGCGGGACTCGTTGTAGCGAAGTGATTCAGATTTATCATTATTTAGGTTTGTACCAGTACTACATTAAAACAAACAATTGATTATGTTAATTATTACTCTAGTATTGCAACATGAATCCATTTATTGTACAATAAATGATGTGATTAAGTAATTATTCAAAGAAACGGGCGATCTAATTTTATAATGAACATCAAAGTTTCATTCAGAGGTTTTCAAAGTTTATTCTTAGGTTCAAGTTGTTTGTACAAATTAGGTAAGTATCACATTTATGTTAGGAACTCTACTTAATAAAGCATTTCACAATTTAAATAATGAAACTGTTAAATAAAAAAGCACAATACATTTTAAATACAATATAAAATTTATAGTTTTATAAAAATGAAAATACTGATTAAATTTTTTTAAATTATGGGATGCGGAAGATGACCTCATTAAGATACGAGTAAAACATTAATTGTCTAACAATTTTATGAGGTTTCGAATAAATTAGGTTTTTGACCGTATTTATTTCAACATTAATAAAAACTATCTTATTTGAACATCCTAGATCTAGTACCGCAAGGCCACATGGGAGGTATACAATAACCTCGACTGATCTTCCCCTCACCACACACTTAGATCAGTAACAATGTAAAGCTAGCTCTAAAAAGGTAAAAAATAGTACGATCAAAAACGCGGGACATCGTGCCAACATCTCACGGAAATTCACCACGAAAGTATGGAGCGCGAGGGCGTAAAGACCTTGAGATATCTTAGCTTTTAAATTATGGCTGAGAGCAACGATGGTGTAGCATACCAGACGCTTCCTGTAACATATTTTACTGTCAAAATTCCATCAAAGCGAGTAGTGTACCAGAGGCGCGTGTTGAAGTAGTGCCCCGTGATTGGACGTAGAAACAGCGTCATAAGGTCGATTGGTACAATATTTTGCCAGATACAGTTCGCGATAGATATAGCGTCTAGTACGCTACTGAACGGATGGTTGAAAGAGAGAAGTTACATAAAATTCAGAGCACACTTAATCGTAGTAGGCTGGATGAGCTTGAATGACCCAGCGTAAAAGTAATAGCATTAAAAAAGCTGTTACGAAGAAGGAGACGATAACTCGAAGGGTTTTCTCCGAGTGCTGGTCCCGTTCACTAACTCGCAGTCGCTCAATTAGACCGTCCTGAAAAGATACACGCAAAATTAATCCACCAATTTAGTAATTTTGAAGTGATTAATAGGAATGCACTTGTAACTTAAGAAAATGAAAAATAATCCGGTAAGAGAGCCAACATAATTCTCTCCCCGTTTCTGAATCGTACCAGTGCCACGAAATTTGTTAAGGTTATCTAGCAATTTAGGAGGCTTTACGCATGATGCGTGCCGATGAAAACTCAGAACAAGAAAAAAATTATGAAAATTATAAGTTACTTTTTTCGGTTAATTATGTTTTGTTTTCGTATTTGTTGAAATTGGTTTTTATATAGTTTTGGACTCTACAAGAGTGGCTTGGAGAGTGAAGCCATCCATTCTTTTTATTAAAACCAATACTTGCTATAGTAACACCAATCAAAGATTTTTTCGATTACACATTTAATAATAACATATGTATGTATATCCACACAAACTGTCCTGATTACTGTTAAACAAGTTGTAAAGAGATAGATATGTACAGTTAAGCGTCGATAGATTTAAGCAGTTCAGTGTAAAGGTTGGTTGAGGCTTGTATTAGATCCGATATCTGTAACTGGTTTAATGGTGCCCTCAGTACGGGCTGGAATATTGATGAATCGGTGTTAGGCCTCCGTGTACCCGGTGCGGGTAAAATCTACGTTAGTACTGTAGAGAATTGCGTTCGTTTGCGGCTCAATACGAGATCTTTTAATAATACTATTATGTAACATGGGTTTACACGCTTATATTCCAGTGTAATCCTTTACTGGCCCACTAGGACGTCGCAAGAGTCGTATTGCTTGAAGCGAATGTAGCAGGTGCACGGCGTCGTGGAAGGATTATATTATATTATTGCCCACATGGATAATATATAATATTTTTTTTAATTGATAGATGTCTGTACAATACTGTACATGACAGCAATTTAAAACAATTTTTTTAAGACTTTTGTATGTTTATATGTAAAGACACAAACAAATATGCATTCTAATTTAAAAAAGGTCGGAACTGATTTGTATGTGGCCACAGATATATGTTTTTAAGCATGAATTGTTTTATTAAAATCATTTTACATAAAAAACGAATGTATTTGTTGAAATTAGGAATCCTAGTGCGGGAAATTTGTAGCAATTTACGTTCATTAAAATTGATTATAATTTCATCAAATAACAAATAATTTATATACATATATTACATGACAATATACTGACATACATACGGTTTTCAGTTGTTATAAGTTATTATTCTAATATTAAAGCAAGTAAGGAACTGTACCTTGAGCTTGGCGCCACTCGCTCTGCTCAAGTTACTTATTCATGAGAAGCGTTTCGTAAGAGATTACTCCGTAACAAGAACCCTGTAACTTTTAACTAAAAAACGAAACAAATATTTATCCTAAAACTTGGCAAGTTAAGCCTATCGTGGGGCAGGAGGTTTGTCACATCATGAATCCAGTGTCACTTAAATGCGAGTAAGTTGTAGCAGCTAAACTTCTCCAGTCTCGTTTGATACTCAATTTAAACTTTTCTTCAGAGATGGAAGCTTGAAAGTTTAAGGTTTTTTCAAAAGTTAAGCTATTTTGTTGTAGACTGAGGAGTAGTTCTCTCTGGATCAAAATATTGAAACTGCCACTTGTTTGTGATGTCGACACCTCAGTTTTATCACTATCGAGTTTCTGTTCGCAATGAATTTCATACGTTGTGTTCATTTTATGAGAAAGGTCCCCGACAGGCTGATTGGTTTCGTGGTAAGTGAACTTGTCTGCTACACCGAAGGTCATGGGTTCGATTCCCACCCAGTTCAAAGTTTTCTTTGATGAGCAGGAATTTTCGTTGTGTGTGTCTGGGTGTAAATATCTATATAAGTATGTATTTAAATATATTGTTACGGCAAAGGGTTGAGGATAGGAATACGCTGGTTTATGCAGATGGTTTCTTTATTTAAAACTTACTTCTGGATAACCACAGGCACCAATGTCTCTGCACTAATTTCGCAACACTCACGTCACTGCACTAACGGCACTGTCCTCACGTCAGTATACTCGCGACACCGTACACTAATAGCTCTAGTCACTTCTAACTTGACTTTTCATCTCTCTCCTTTCCGTATTCGTTTTCGAACTGAACTGCCGGCTCTGTATCTTCGACCACCTTATATACCCCTAATTTCGAAGGAACATTCTAAATTCAAACGTTTTTCAAATTTCTTCTATTCTGCTCACACATTTTCTGTCCCGTGTTTTCATTTCCATTGCGCCCAGAAAGTTCTAGAAATTCTATTTTTAAATATCTTCTATACCACTCTAACATTTTCAAACATTTTCTTTCAGTTCTATTTCGTCCAGATTAATCCAGAAATTTCCATTCTGTATAAAATTTTAAACTATAAAAACCAACATAAAACTTGGGGTTCGAACCATGAACCTCCGCTTCGATAGTCCGACCATTTCCCATAGAGCCACTTAGCTCTGACAGCTCGCGTCGAAATTCGTTAATAGTTGAATCTACGCGACATAATGAATATTTGTGTGTTACAGAAACAGCGCCATGTAAATACGTGAGGACGCAGCGCGAGGCACGTTCCACGCACGAGGAACAGCCGCGGCGGGCATCCCGGGGGGATCATTCATTGCGCTCGTTCGCCTGATCACATCATCTCCTCTGTCTTAATTATCTTCTACTGGGAGATCTGCCGGCTCCGAACGGTGTGAGACCGGTGCGGACCGTATTACATTTGGTGTGATTGAAGCTAGAGAGACGTAAGAACATAAGATAGACATTGAGCTGAGCTGACGGCCGACCGAAGAGCGAGCCCCCCGTCTGCCAGAGTGATATGTGTATAATACTATGTTAATTTATTATAATATATAGTATAGTTCGGGCGCGCGGCCGCCACCTACGTTTTATATGAGAGAAATATTATGTGGAAATACAGTGTGCGTTGTACGCTTCTTATTATTTCAATTTACCGTTCCAATTAGTTTTAATGTATTCGATCGTTTTTATGCTGCAACCACCTGTTGTACGTGGTCGAAGCAATCCAGCGGCCAGTTTCAGGTTGTTACCGTACATTAAAAGCTACTTCTAGTGAACGACGCGAGACCACCACATTGCTCTGAAATGCGCCTTTCCTACTCAGCGGGACCGCGCGTGCTGTTGGAGAATGAGACAGCTAGCTCACTGATGATGATACTGCTAGCCTTCTTTTCGTAGTGTCATGTCATATGACATCTTGCTGTGGGGTAAAGAAGCTAAGATAGATTAAATATTCGTACTTCAGAAAAAAGCTATCAGATCTACGTATTTATAAGTTAGGGACTGCGTGATAAATTCACAGAAATAGATATTGTTCCAAATGCTTCTCAGTTTATATATAGCAATATTGTTTTTATAACAATACCAGTTGATCGCGCAGACGTTGTCCTGCTCATATAATTAAAATATTCTGAGCCAGCGGTACCCACGAATCCTATACACGTAATATGTTTCCTCGATAAAGTACAGAATTGTTTATAAAATAATTGTGCTGTGTATATGCCGATTGTATAATAAACGTATTAAAAAAAATACATCAGATCGAATCAGTCATTTCTGAGATATGCACCCACGGACAAACAACCATTCAAAACTTCTAACAATCTGCGTTCTATTCTCTACTGTAAGCCCCCAGTAAAAGTTCTTCATGGATGCTTTCATACATTTTACAAATGAAATGAATGACAAATTACTATGCGTTTACTGTCAAATCAAATACCTATAAAGTTATAGCTAATATCAGACGTCTGTACCTTTTAACATAGCGCCATCTATTGAATACTCACTCAATCCAGGCAAGATGTATCGACATCTCTTGGAATAATATGGAGCTAATACATACTAGTGACTATCGGATGAAATAATTTGCAATAAAATAATATTGCGACTATAAAGTGAAATGTAAGCTATCCTATCATTTAAGTTGGATCAAATTTCACACGGTGTGCAAAATTAGATTAAAATCGGTTAAGTAGTATAAGAGACCTTCGCGAAGATACACCGTAAAACGTAATTTAAGTATATGAAGATAGGTTCACTCGAACTGAACAGCGATGTCAATTGGACCTACTAGTTGCGTCCATGTACCACTTGTACTTTCGAAAGTTCAGCAATTCTTCGAGGGGCTTGGTGTTAGCTTCTTTATCAAAACGAGATTTGGCAAAATTTATTCAAGAAACATGTTAAATCTTAACTCATAGGCAAGATATATAGATATATGTACAGTATAGTATCTAAATGACAAGGATGCATGGAAATTATCTGCTCTGCTCTCAGTTCCGGTGAGGCTACTGAAAATCTTTTATTAGAATTAATTTTGTTTTTAAAAAAGCACCGGGATTTTTTCTTCCGGCCTACACTAGTTTTGAATGGCTGCAGGCGGAGTGTAAATAAGGAGCCGAGACTTGAAATTATAAAAAATTGTTTAATAAAAAAACTAAATGAAATTACATTAAACAAAATTTGTTAACTTAAGATCGTGACCTCACACGACGTGAGAAATCAGAGTGCCGTCCGTGGGAATGCTATATGATATCCATGCGATTCCCGTGCTGTTGCATTGTCAGCATGGGTATACGTAACACTAGCGTACATAATCTTAAGTTTGTGTTTTTATAAAGCCAATAGCGGACAGGTGTTGACTGTCGCAGACTAGGCGTTGCTTTAAACTTTCCTTTTATATATTTATAACCCAACCTAAAATTGCTCTCGCTTCGCTTCGGAAGAGGTGTCTAGTGATTTCAGAATTGCCTTACTACCTTTAACCTGTTATCCCACGGGAACAAATCAAATTTCTGGGATAAAAAGTATCCTATAACCAGTTGCAATACAAATTTTAACCTGTTATCTTGTGGGAACTTAGCCATTTTCTAGGTAAAACATCCTATAACCATTCTTGGGTTTTAAACTACGGCTATGCCAAGTTTCATCTAAATCTGTCTGGTGGTTTTTACATGAAGCTCGGACTGACACACGATAAATCCAAAAAAATGTTTTGGTCACTGTATCGATAACAAAGCCTCCTTGCTTCACTATTTTCAAAAAATATTTAATTTACAAAATTGACCTGTGACAGCTTTATTATTAGTATAAGAGAAAACAGTATTTTGCTAATTTTGTGGGAAATATTTTTTCGATCTCGCTTTTTCTAAACAATATAGAACAACCCAGCACAACCATCAGAATAACCGTAGCTTAAGTGTGATTCCAACTTCATGCAGGCAGGGATTTTCTATTTTTTTGTCTTTCGTCAAGTGAGCTATTGGTTGGTAAAACTAAAGTTTTATACACAGCTTCATACCCATAGAGTCATAAAACTTCTTTTTAATAGCTATATATTCTTATAATGTCGTTTGCGGTAATTTTATCAACAAATATAGTTATTGACATTTAAAGAAAAATGAGGCTATAATTTATTGACATACTTCGTATAGCGGCACCACTTGCAGTTCTTTTTTTATACTGTCAAAAAGTCTATGGACAGTTCTGTATGGAATCTATTTGGTACCTTTTTACGCCTGAACCACTGAACAAATAAACTTGAAGAAAAACACAAGCTTTTTGTGAAAAAAAAACTTGAAGCGGTTGAAATAGGAAATAAAACCAGGCAGCCAGACAGAATTCATCAATAAAACACTAGATTGGATTTTGTACAAATATTTATTAATTATTTACAATTTTGTACGGAGGCGCGAGCGACCGGTGTACGGTGGAGCAGGTCACTGTACAGGGCACACGACGTGGAGAGATACACAATAACATTTATTCATTAGTTACTAAACTAGTCACAGTATCCAGAGACAATACGCACGTCCGTATGTCCGTCCGCGTGCTGGCGGTTAATTCATTAATATTTACAATTTTAAAATTTGACGGCAGGACCGACGTGGGTGACTCGTGACGACCAACCCCGGCGCAGGTCCGCCCGATATTATCTATCAGTGTCATCACATTACTGTACTTAGTTCGCTCCAGACGCGACGGAGTGGAGCGAACTCCGACCCACCATTAACTATATAATACATTTTTTTGTGTCGATCTTTAAAACCGACAGTTATCTATAAGTTGATAACGCATTTTTTCTATCAATTAATTATAAACTAGAGCATACTAAATGCAACCGGTCAGTGGACTACACCCGTTCGGAAATAATGTTTTGTGAGAAATTCTTTGGAAATATTTGGTTTAAAATGTCATCAATTGTAGAGTTAATCAGTACATTGTGGAGCAGTAGCAGCCGCCCGCCGCAAGCCGCGGGACAACAGATCTTGTTTATTCATCAATGGTTCATTGACTAGGATATCTTAGACACCTGCCGGTCCGTTTGTTGTCCAATTGTCCGCTTGCACTTAGAACACACTTAACATTAATACTCCGCACTCAACTATTTTTTTTGATTTTCCATTTCAATTAACTTATTGATTAATGTATGATGTAGCCACGGGGACCCCGACACGTTGCACGCTATAAATAAAGTTATGGGACAGTATCAATATTACGGGGGCCTCTCCTGGCGGCCGACTCTGTCCGGCGGATGTGGTCCGGAGTCGCCCTCGATCTAGTCATCTCCACCTAAACCATTTTCATATCGGCTCAAGCGGATTTCGCGTCAAGCGGAGCGGGGCCCCCGGGGTGTTACATTACAATTTTATAACACCTTTCGACCGTGGCGAGCGTCCGACGCACCACCGGGCGTCGAAGCTTTAAATTTACTAGAAAATTTACTCTTTACATCCTATATATATATAAAAATCACACATGCAGCAGATTCCGGGAGAAAGTGTCACGTCGCCGGGGCTCGGAGGCTTTGCGGGTCGGCTAGTCGGCGAGGGGGGCGGGGGCGACGGGGGCGACGGCGGGCGGCATGGGCGGGAAGTGGCGCGGGTCGCGCAGGTCGAAGGCGCCGCGCGGGGGCTCGCCGGCCAGCGCCGCGCCCAGCTCGCGCGCGCGGTCAGATTCTGCGACACGAGGCGCGCTCAGCGGCCGCACCGCCGCGCCGCACGAGCCGCGCCCGCTGCGGCCACGTCACCGGCTCATCCGGGCGCATGCTGCCCGGTCACGTGGCCGCTAGCGACTATATACAATACCCCGCAGGGAGCGGCGGACGGCGAGGCGCGGGGGGACCGGGGGGCGCGGACGGGCGGGGAGCGGTGACTTTCCAATAGCATATTTGGATTCGTCCTTTGCATTTAATTGTAATGGTGCAAAAACTTGAATGAGATGTTTCATCAGGCAAGGAACGTCCCGCGCCCCGCCCGTGCGCTGGTGGAAGCCACACGGATCGCATATCAACAGTCAGCTACATCTAGTACAAACGTGTTCACAACATCTCCGGAGCGTATGTGACGTCACAGACCGTAGCGCATCGCGCAGGGAAAATAATGAGACCGAGATTTCGTCAAAGCCATAATATAAAGCATAAGATGAGCAGATTTATTTGTTTAAGTCCATAGTATTATATCTCTAAGTGCATTAGGTTAGTAATAATAAGTTAGTAATTTATACAACAGGCTTGAACCATACGACAGTTTGTCTCAATAATGGCAGATTCTGTACGTCCTGGTCGTGAAACAACCGTCAAATGTGTTCCTAGACAGTGTACACTGTAGTATAGTGTAGGGGCTCGCCAACACTAATGTTTTTATTTCATTTATTTGAGGCAGAAATATGCATCATAGTTCACTCTTTGAATGCCGATATTTTTCCGGAAACAGATTCTCTAAAGAAATCTCTTTTCGGCAGGAATAACATTCGGTGCAGAAATATCGGTGTATTTTTATTAAAAGCCATTTGCAAACATTTTTGACAAACTTTGAACTTTAACACTGAGGCAATGAGCAAATAGGTGACGCCCCGCAGGAACTATTTAGCGATAACGTGCACATATGTAGTTGAATAAAGGAAATAAATCGACATTTGTACTAAAACAATAAATAAATATAAAATGGTCAGCGCAGCCCACGCACTTCACAAATACCAAAATATAATCCAATCGTTGCTAGCATGACCAAAATGTCGGTTTCCGTCTTTCCCTGCGGCGGCCATGCATTATTTTCTTAGCGAACGGCAATGTAATTAATACATTAGTATATCTTATTTTGTAATGAAACCAATCCCAATATTATAAGCGGAATGAATGAGTGGGCCGGTCGCCGATCGTCCGCTGCAGTCGACACTGACGTCACTGCACACACACACACACACACACCACGATACCA
>DWJZ01002175.1:0-20266 GCA_018249125.1 Asbolis capucinus
TATAGAGACCAAAACATTTTTTTCTGGATTTATTGTCTGTCTGTTCGAGCTTCACGCAAAAACCACTTCACAGATTCAGATGAAACTTGGCATAGTCGTAGTTTAAAACCCGAGAATGGTTATAGAATATGTTTTATCCTAGAAAACGGCTTAATTCCTACAGGATAACAGATTAGGATGGCAACTCTGAAAGCGCTCGATAACTCTTGTCCCGTAGCGAAGCGAGTGCAATTTCTAGTAGATTTGCACGCGAATTCGGCGGCTTCCTTAACTTTTTAATTCCATCGCAAGTTGTTATTTAAAAAACGCTAGAACAGACATTCATTTATTTTTTATCGCGTGTCTCTATGCAATGTTTCATGGTTTTACCTACGACAGACAAACTTTCAAACAAATTTTTATTTCCAAATCCAAGCGATTTTCCACAATAAAAGACAGCCTATGTTCTTTTTCAAGCTTCAATCTATCTCTGTGCTAAATTGCATCAAAAACCATTACAGGCAAAAAAAGTCACTTTCGCATACATAATATTGTTGACTCTAATGAAGAAACTACCAGTTTTGAATATAATAAAAGGACTGTAACACAGCAAGCGGTATACCAATTTGCTGCAGGTTACATTACCGCAAGTATTGCACCACTCACATTAGCGCAACGACACCACACAGAGCTGACATCTGGTGCATGACAGGCGAGGCTGCCACAACCGCTGCACGTTGTACCAACCAAACGGAATATCTAATCACACACCGGCGTGCTACATTTTTAATGATATTCCTGATTTAATATACATATATCTCTTTTTTATAAGTGATGTCTTTTTTATAAATGAATGAAAATAAATGATTCATATGAAAATATTAACTTTTATTCATTAAATGATATACAAAAGTAATCTCAATATCACGGGTATTTTTTTTGCAATCTTGTATGTAAAAACGAAGATTGTGTATTGACAAAAAAATTTAGGACTAGTTTTTCCGGCGACACGTCCACGTCCTTAACCCAATATTCAAACCCTACCCATATCCTACCTACCTCCCTCCTCTACCTACCTCTAATCATATCTAGTAAATGAATGCAAATTATGCTTATATAAATATGATAATGAATAACTTTCAACCCCTATTTCAACACCCTCAGGTGTCTTTTCGCAAAAAAGAGTAGCCTGTATTTTCTGTCAAGTTCTTCTCTACCTCTGCACCAAGTTTCATCAATATCGGTCAGTAGTTTAGGCGTGAAAAGGTAACAGAGAAAGACAAGGTTTACTTTCGCATTTATAATATCAGTATTGATTTCATAAATTGCCAATCGGAGTGTCATGTTATTTACAACAGAAGATGTCGTAGCAGCTGGCAAGACATCCCTTATGTAAGCATCCGTGCATATAATTCCTCGTTACTTCCCCTCATAAGGCTTCATGTCGTGCTGCAACCTGAAGCAGCCATCGGGTGATTGCTTACAATTTATCCAGCTAACATTGGAAATACGAAAAGTTGTGAGGATGGATATTTGTTCCTCTTTCACACAAAAACTACTGAACGGATCCGAATGAAATTTAGCGCAGAGATAGATTGTAAGTCTGGAATAACATAGGCTACATTTGTCAACACATGCGAGCGAAGCCGCGGTCGGAAGCTAGTATTTTATAATGTACATTTAAGTGCTTACTGTGACATCAACCTACAGAGCTTTGAAATATGTTTGTATATTTAAAAATGTTTTTGATAGTCATCTTATTCGGGTTAAAAGGAATATGATTTATAGTATACTAACTTTGGTTTCAACCCGTAATGGCGCAGTACTGAGGAAAAACATTTCCTCGTAACTGAGGCGGCCTGGAGGAAACTCCACAACAGTATTCCCATGCACATCAGTGTAGGATACCGACAGAAAGCAAAAAGGGCATTACTCTATCAGTATTCAAATGAGTTACGCCCTTACTGTTGTCGACGTGTTACATGGGTTGATTTTGAAATAAAATTAGATGTTTCAGTTAAGTACATTTTTTCAAAAAGCAAATTCCCTTCGTAAACGAAACAGTTTAAGCCAAGTTAAGCCAGGTTAAGACCGATCGATGTGTAATGGATACGGAATGTCTCCTAAGGGATTATCAGCACGATCAAGTGTTGAACGACTCCGGTGACTAATTCAAGGAACACGTCTCTACCTACAGGGGGTTCTCTATCTATCTTTCTGCAGAACCATATTAAGTTACCACCAAATCGACTTTCTTCATTGATAGTTTTAGTTATGAACTAGGGTCCGTACGCGGCTTCGCACGCGTGCTATGTTGATTAACAGTAGTCTATGTGTTATTCTAGACAATAATCTATTCCTGAACAAAATTTCATTCATATCCGTTCAGTAGTTTTTGCAGGAAGGCGTAACAAACATCCATCAATCTTCATCTTCATCAGACCGGTTGGTCTAGTGGTTAGTGACCTGACTGCTATGCCGAAGGTCGTGGGTTCGATTTCCGCCCAGGTCAAACTTTTCTGTGATGAGCAGGAATGTTTGTTCTGTGTGTCTGGGTGTAAATATCTATATTAGTATGTATATAAAAATATACATATATGTTTATCAGCTGTTTGATCACCATAGTACAAGCTAACGTTTAGTTTGGGATCAGATGGCCGTGTGTAAGTTGTCCAAAGATATTTAATTTTTTTTTTTATTATACTATTAAATTTCATAATGTACATTCTGATATATAAGATACGATTCTAAATATAAATATGATAAAGTTTGTACTAAACTAAAATAGATTAATACATTTGTAAACCCTTTTCGTTAGAACAGCATAAAAATAGTTTTATTTACGTTACATGAAATAGATTATAGAAGAGCGAAAACGAAGGCAGGTGTGATTTAGCTTATTAATAAAATTTTCTATTACTGACACCAATAAAATTTCGATACAAATCACAGCAACGGCAACATTCGTAAACAGGAAACACCTGGATGAAATTAGTATAAAAAACTCAAGAGGGAGGAAAAACACCCTCAGATGAATACTTAGAGGGCATTCGGCTAAAGTCAGCCTCAGGTAGTGTTTGGTGGGTATTCACCCAGGCTGATCGTGAGTCCCACATGACCAGCGCAGCCGGCTGTGTCGGTGCAGGAGCATTCACCACCTCCCTCCATAAACTATAAATATGATAGTCAAAGTCAAATCATTTATTTCATGTCGGCACGTATGAACGTATATTGTTTCAGTGCCATAATAAAGAGGAGAAGATACGGCCAAAGAAATTCTTCAGCACATCTTTTCAAAATACATGAAACAAGGAATAATGAATCAACAATAGCAGTAAGCAATGGGTAGCGAAATTAAGAAGAAACGGGTATAATGATCGCTAGCAGGAACCATTTTGGAAAAGTTTATTACAACATGAAATAAAGTTAACATTGCAAAGGAACATTTTTTTTTGCGCAAAGAGCAAATCCTAACAAAAGATATAATTACTTTGCTATGCACAACGAATCTGCTGCAAAAAATGAGCAAAAGTCACGTCTCTGTGTCGAAAGTGATGATAGGGATTTCTGAGGCTAAGTTGCATAAATCTCACAAAAAAATATTGCTGCGATGAGCCAACCACGAGAAACGACAGCTGACATTCCGTGACGGTGTGTCCACATCGCTCGCAACCGTCTCAATTTGAGGAAAACATTTAAATAAGACAACGACTTCCTCAGTAAAACGATGCAGGAGTTACGAGAACACTTGAATCACTGTGACGCGGGTAGCATTTATGAATATTTAATAGACAATACAAGTCTTGAATATAAAGCTACATTACTTATAATAGTTGAATAAAACACAATGGCCACTCCTTATACGATCATTCGATCACACAAAGAATTCAGTATCGACTAGTTGAATTTAAATATTAAAACTAACCATTTTGAGGTCTGCGTTCTGGACTTGGGCACGATCGAGAGGCTCGTGAGGTGAAGATCCTTGGTTCCCCATGATTTCGACTAATGAATCTTTCTGCGTAAACAATTCTCTCACTTCACTGACTCAATGCACTTCACTTGAAAACAATCTTGTTTACAAATACTCAGCAAAGTTTGAAATTTAATTCCAACGGCTATTTCACAGTTCATGTTCACGCGTACGACACTCCTCGCCCCACACTACAGCTCGGTCCTCTTTGACAAATATATTCGTAACAAAACAAGATAATTATTTAAAAGAAGTTGAAGCTCCGCAAACATTACAAAGCTTAAAATAAACAGTATTGCTCCATGGAACGTTGCAACCTTGACGAGTTACCTATAAAAACTAAATGGCTCACTAGCACTAGTCGACGGGTGATCATTTTAGACACTGCAGAACTAACCTTAAAAGTAATTAAACAATTGGTATCGTAACACAATCCTAGATCGCACAGCACTCGCGGTCCTATCGCATGAGATGCGGTAGTCACAAATATGAAATCGTGTGAATTCGTTAACAATAATTTTTAAAACGGGGGTCAACTTTTCCCACAAACGATGAATAAACGCAGAGAGGCGCATTGAACCCGGCACCCGGCGGCCGCGGCGAGGGGGGTGAGTAGGTAGCTGGGAACGACTGCCGATGCCAGCTGAACGTTATTTTTTCCCACAGCATTGTTCTTTGGACCGTAGCGTGTCACGATTCGAACTAATCCACTTTTTGGTAATTAACACAAAAACTGAATTACTGGTCAGATGTGGCTGGTTTTTGACTAGATTTTAGGTTATTTAGTGATGAAGTATATCGAGAGAGGCGCGCGCGCGCCGCGCGTGTGGCGGTCGACTGCTATGCCGCGGTACTGAGTGCGGGCCGTTGGTAGTGTTGGTGCGGTGCGACGTCAGTGAGTCGCAGGAGCCCTGCGGCCGCGGCGTGGAGTGGAGTCCCCGTCCTGCCCCGCGCGCCCCGCCCCGCCCCACCCCGCACCCCGCACCGACCGGTCCTTTGCATTGTCAACATTGACGGCCGGTGAGATCATTCTATAGACACCAGTTTTTAATTGAAGTTCGATGATTACACCTAATCTAACGATTTCCTAACTCCAGCTAATTCCGTTAATTTGAAATTCTAGGAATTTAGATCAAGTTAACCGTATAAACTTTTGATTCTAATTGATTATCGTAATTAACTATAACGAACTTACCGTTTTCAAAAAAATATTGATACTGAATACAATATTAGATAAGGAAAATAGTTATTTTCTTCTAGAAAAAGTTCAAAGTGTTCCAAATAACCAATCCCCAAAAACCTTAAACCTCAAAAAGTCAAATTCCTAACAAAGAAAACAATAAATTAGAGCTTTATCAGAACAGTTACATAAAGTAATTCGAAAGGATCCCAATCACACCATCTCTCAAACAGATGAATCACTGAAGATTCACAGCAGTATCGCTTGACACAAAATCCCGCAGGCAGCACAGTGAACCGGCGCCCACGCAACAGCTGTTGCGGCGCGTGCGAGTGGGACGGACGCAGGTGGTGCCGCGGATTACATGAAATATGGCCGTCTCACAGATGCCGCATACTTCCATGTAACCTTTAAAGTCGTTTACTATCATTAGACGCGGAGTCTAAGGTTTAAAGTGAAAGACGAATGCAGTCGCCTCGTTCTGTACGTGCCTACTACCTAAACACATTTTTTGTTCCTGAGTCATACCTTGACTCACCTGCATCTGAAATTTCAATCCTTAATCCCAATCACAGCACGTTTCAAACACACTAATGATTTCATTAATATTCTAGAGTACACCAGTAATTACCCTAATTTGTCAGTACGCTTTGTTAATTCGTACCTTCATATTGAATTGACGAAGTTTTAATACACAGTAATAAAACTGTGACAAATGTCAATGAACCATTGTCATAATTTCAATGGAGGCTGTCGGAACACCTCCACCCATATAGCAGTTTACTTTCAGTGCACTTGTATTCTCATTGCATGTGTGAAGACAATGCTGACACACCTTCAGTTAAACAGTTTTACTGGCATTACAAATTCGCAATATCAATTATATTTAGTTATTACATCCATACACACATCAGCATTCTTCGAAGCAACTTCAGTATTAAATGAACTGTGTCCTAAATGCTACTAATATTTTAAATGCAAAAGTATATGAAGATGAATGGATCGTGGTCTGATGTTGGACTGTGTACAGTGAGATGTACAATTTTTGTTTCACAACATTTCACCGTTTGTAGATTCTGGACCATATTATACAGAAGGCAGACACGGAGTAAATTAGACAATAAATATATATATAAATGTAAGGTAGATATTTCTTTAGTAATTTCGTGATCCTTAATATTTAGAAAAAAGAAAAAGCAACTAAAATGTAATAGACTAGAATAATATGAATTAGTCGAGGAGAGGTCGTATAGAAGAGGATATTTACGGGAGACAGTATTGTTGTTTTAAAATCAGAGGTATTCAAAACATGTTTTATCATTCTCTATCAACGAGAACATTTTTAAACCACATCATAAAAGGTTTTCACGAAATAAATTTAAAGAAATAAACAATATGTCAAAAAACTCCTAAGCGAGCACGGGCCGATTTTGCTAAAGTGTTATAATACCATTTGGAAAAGTTGGTTAATCGGCTCGAGTAAAACTACATTTTCATACTAGAGTCCTTATTTTTTAGAACACTACGATACTCGAAAGCAAAAATCTTGAAAATATTTAGAGAAAACAATAATTAGTTTGATTTGTGCCACAAAAAGTTAGGAATTATTAGTGGAATGAAAAGAATTAGTAGACTACTTTTACTATTATATAATAAAATAGAAATATTTGAAAAAAGTGGTCCCGGTAATTAAAAATGTAAGCCATAAGAGATGTTAATTTTTGAAGGACCAGCTTATCGTTATATTTTGGGACACATTGCATATAAAAATGTGAGTCAGAGATGACACAACAAGCGCCTACTGTGACGCTGTCAGCGACCGTAAAATTGCAGTGCTTACGACCATGTACCACCGTAATATGCGACATCAAACCGATCCTATTCAGTAGACCACCGTTACTTGGTGTCAGCACAGTTCATCGCGTCACACAGTGCTCAGTCATCACGGGTCATTGGTAGTTATAAAGTACATACGGTTACATACAATCCCACAATAGGATTGTTTATGGGGATACATCTGTAACATAATTTACCCGGCCAAGAAAGGAACCCAGGGTGGCCTAGCACACATCCACAAGACTACACACCGTTAATTTATTTGCTAAAATACACAAGTGGTTACAGATGATAATTAATTCTAGCATGTGTTAACATTACTGGGAAGCAAATTCAATTGGTAATATTAATTAACTCTAGCAGAAACTTATGAAAATAATAGTTATATAAGAATTCATTTCCAGTACTCTTTTCAGAACCACGACTACATTAAATGAAAGATATTTATTAATGTGTAACTCTTCGTGGATGAAGTTGATCACTCTTCGCGGTACAAATACAGTTTAGCTGATCTGTATATCACTATTAATTAAATGGTGCATTTAAAATATCGATACAGAAAGACATATTGTAAGAACAAAACATTATCCTGTTACATGCTAGAACCTTCTATCACCAATTTGGGACCGCCTATATTTATATTTTATTTGTGACCTATGTATGCGTTGTTTTAATTCTATTTCGTCCCGTCTTCCTTTTCTATTTCTTCAGCAGTCTACTGACCTAATTTTGAGAGATTACTAATCGAGTTCAGTGGTTACAGGTCGCTTACGAAATGTAATGAATGACTAAGTTAATGATTATATGAAATAACAAGCAAAAAATACTTCAATTGCATAAAAACCAACAGAAAAGTTCCAAAAATCGTTGTTTTGGATTTCATTCCTTCCTAACCATAATCTTCTGAGACAAATGTCTTCTCTGCTATGGTTCACGCTAAACACTAATTAAAAAACGTATGAAAATGACTATTATTGTGGAAAAACAGACGCCATATTTTTCTGCACCAAGTCTCGAGACCCAGGATAGCTTCTCCCAAATATCTTTCATGTATAGATAGAAATCAGTTGTATATTACTTAAATGTATTGTATTATGTAGATATTGATAGTTTTATTATAAAAATATCTTTGTTCCTCTGACAAAGTTTCTTCAGGACAACTTTAAGACCACAATACATTGAAATCCGATTTGTGTACTCTACACAGAACTCACCGACAATTTCACTTTAAAATCAACTAGGCAAATGAATGTGAATTGCAATATTATTTTGTACTCGTAACAACACAATATGGAGAATTTAAATGAAAATGACCTTCAAACAACATTTAATATGTTAAGATCGACAACTCCTACTTGTGTTTTTTTCAACTTGCGCCATTTTGTAAACAAAACACTCAATTTATTGGTTATTGGTCAGGTTTGTTATTGTTACTGTGTAACACGCAGAATGTGTTGTTACTAAAATCGTGATCTCGTTAATATGTGGTGCTTATTTTTATCCAGTGGTGCTCTCGCAAGCTGAATAAACTGGACTATATAGCAAGTGGAGCGGTTGAGGACTGTGATCAAAACTACTAGAATGGATTGAATTTAAAGAATTATACGTTTAGAATGGCGAACAGTTAATAATAATATAAAATAAAATTATATATAAATATAAATTATAAAATATAATTAATATAATTATGATATAAAACTAGAACAATATTAAAGTAGTTGAAATCCATCAAAAACATTATGCACTACAATTGCTCATCAGCTGTTGCTCTAAGTTAATTGGTACCAGGTGATAGAAACCCAGATTTTGTGTATCATATATATTTTAATCGGTACACCCAATGAAAAGTGTGGTAAACACAAATAATCTTTTGTTTTATCAAAAACGTCATTAAATGACTTGACCAGGTAATAATGGATCATTGTCACCGTAATCGTAGCCAGTCGAATACGTATTATGAAAGATAACTGTATAAATACTCGTCAGATGTCGCTCAAAGTTAAATGAAACTACAGGATAAATTTTTTTTATTTAACTTGCAGATTATATTTGTATATTAGAATATTTGTCAAATCTTGCAAGCTTAATTAGAACCACTTCCCTCTTACAGTACGGACCGGAAATTTTGCATAAAGTTTTCATCCTGATGGCAATACATTTTAGAGACAAGCATGACCTGATACTACGTTCAGGATTGGGTCCAGTCAGACTCCTCAACGATTAACAGTACAGTTATAAAATTTTGTGTTTCTTTGGATATTTACACCCAGAGACACAGAACAAACATTCCTGCTTATCACAGAAAAGTTTGACCTGGGTGGAAATCGAACCCACGACCTTCGGCACAGCAGTCAAGTTCACTAACCATTAGACCAACCGGCCTGTTAAAATCTTTGTTTTTTGTTCTAGAGACTAAACACCTCAGTAATGGTCACTCTCAGATATGTTCCATATAGAGACCACAGTCACTCGTAGATTTATTATATTACTAGCCTTTTCCCGTGACTACGTCCGCACTGAACAGTTTTCTTCAGTCAGTCAGTGCTGTCGCGTGCCCTCACCGGGGACGACGCTGAATGATAGCATCATTATTACAAGACAACCGACCCTAACCGCCCCGCCACTGGACTCAGGTCTCCTCACAACGAAGGATCTTGCCATGCTCTACCAGCCATGTGCTCAATGAAAGACTACATATTTTTGAGGCGATATGGAAGTCCCGGTTTGTATCTTTTCTTTCACCCTACCCTCACTGTGCGTCCGTAGGTAGTATATTTTTATGTGGTATTCGCGTGAAGGTCAACGAGACAGACAACAAATAAAAACATTTTTTTAGTCTTACATCGGTAACAAAGCCTGTTATATAGTGTTGAAAATATGTAAACCCACCAGTAGTAACAGGCCGCTAATGGGTCGAGACTAGGTGGTATTGTTGAGAGAGTATGAATGTTATCTCCTCAGTAGCATCAGAACATGTATAGATCAGTTATCTTGCCTCTCCAAGCATTTTCCGACCCATGAAGATTTACAATGGATCAATAAATAAGAGTTAGAGTTAATTTAGTACAAGAATACGTGTCACTTGGCCTAGTTAAATTGGTCTACGATATTAATAGCAGTGTGTTTCCCTGGGATGATTTGGATGTATGTGTTTCCTTCACGCGCTAATCGCTAAAGATATTAAGATTAAACTTGGCACGCAGGTAGATCGTACCCAGAGAATTAACATTGTATATATTTTATCCCGATTGTAGTGCCCCTGGGATGAGAAGCACGTTTAATATTCAGTTTCCTTCAGGCGCTAACAGCTAAACGGATTAAGATAAAACTTGGCACATACGAGTAAACAGACCATATCTAGAAAATTAACATAGGATAGATTTATCTCGATTGTAGATAGTGTGATGATGTTCACGCTTATTTGTTTGTAACTAAGTCAGTGCTGCAACGGATTTATATGAAATTTAGCGCAGAGATACATATATAACACATAGGCTACTTTGTATCAACACATGATGCAGGAGAAACCGCGGGCAGAAACTATTACAATAATATAAAAAGATCATTGATTTCTGTTCTTGCCAAAGGCTAGAAAAAAATGCTTCGCACAAAGTTCACGTTTTTTTATCCAATCCGAAAAAAGGTATCGATAAGTTATATACATACAAAATGTATTATAATATTTGATAACACAAGCTTTAATTATAAAGCCCAAATACGAAGGAACACAATGTTTCATAATTGTATTGTTAGCCGTTGAGGAGTTCCCTTGTCTGGAGCCAATCCTGGACGTAATATGCTAGTCATAAAATTACATTGTCATCAGGACGGAAGATTTATGTAAAATTTCAGCTCCGTAGTGTAAGAGGAAATGGGTCTAATTAAGCTTGCAAGATTTGGTCCGTAGCAAACAAATATATTAAAATAAAAACATGCACTGCAAGTTAAATAAAAACTTGTAAAAATATATTAATATCTGATATGATGTCCTCGGTTTCCTAAACCATTTTTAGTGCAACATATAACAACAAAGTACGAGTGTTGCAGTAACTTTACATCACGATTTTTAAACGGCTTTCTATTTCTATTTCACTCCACTCTTCTCGCATTGTGCAGTGTGTCACGCTAGACAATGACGTTTCAAATTATTTTTTAACAAATTGTTTTCAATAAATCACAGTCGCAGCAGTTAGGACTGACACGAGGAAATAATAATTGATTCATTGTTGGATACTAATAAGGGTTTAGTAGCAATTACTAAAAGTTAGTGCATCTACGGCATCCTCAATTAACTTCAATCTTATTCATAAATTTTTTATTCCATTAAATCAGAGCAGTCAGCATCAACCATTGCCATTTTTGTTTGTTTTAAATATAGTATTTTAAAAGTTACATTTTTAACTAATTTGATTTAAAAAAAAACTTTTTTTAAACCCGCTCATTTCATAGGTATATCAAAAAACGGTTTTCCTAGACCTATAATAATTTTAAATCACCTACCGAACAACACACAAGGGACCAGTTTACCTAGAAAAAAATCCTCCCCTTTACTAAAAAAATGTTTGTCGTGCTTAATTACAGTTTTATAGTACTAAAAACTTTAGAGTGCCGAAATTACGGACAGACATGACGAAACTATAGTTACCATTATTATTCTTGTTAATTTATAAATCACACAAAAAATACACTACTGATAGAAAAATATTTTAATTTGTAGGAAATAATGCATATCACGTGTTGAACGGTAAAGTTATAGTTTGCACAAGCGAATTCGACAACGGCCAAAACAACGGGGACACCTATGAGGCTACAGATTTGTATGGGCGTGTTAATTTTTGTAACGGGCACAATACTCTGTAAGGTAGGACTCTTAAAACAATAAGACACCTTGCATACTAAACTCGTTCCTAGATAGGTCGCGGCGTATTGGACGGTCCGCAACATTTTGATCACGTCCCGAATAAAGCGGATGTAGCGAACATGTGACCAGCCTGACGATGTAGGGCTCCAGGCCTCGCCAATACCAGTAGCTGTCTACCTTTCCGAATGATCGGGTATCTCTTGTGATTACTGGAACTATTATCATAAAATCGACGCGCTTTGTAAAAGCGACGCCATTTTGACAGAACATTCTAGTGTATTTGTGCAAGTGATTGACAGATTTGAACGTCTGTTTTTTGACAGCTAATTGTCAGAAGTACCAGGCTCACAGATCAAAACGGCGCACTTCGGGCAATACGGTGACAAAGCTATGACTGCATGGACAATGTTTAGTTGGAGAAGGTTGTACAGTAGCGGGAGGGGAACTGAAACCGTAGAAGAGTCTCGAGTGGAGCTGCCGGCCGATACCAAACAGCTAGTATACAACGTCTACGTATATTTCTGCAGAAGACCAGGGCGGAGTACCAAGACAGCATTACTGAAAACAGCGCGTGCTACAATGCTACCGAGGGACATAGTTGCAGATATCGTGAGAGACAAGTATCGAGACTGAAAATGGATGTCAAATGACAAACGTCACGTCTAATGTCCAATGGAAACGGCGGGAAAACAGTGCGTAATTTTGACATACATATTTACCGAGTTAATGTATATGTGTCGGCGTAAGATAAGACAACAATGCACGTAGTTTTAATGAGGTACATTTAAATTATATTACAAGTAAGTTGACACGATTTTAATTACATAAATGTAACGTTGATTCAAGATAACAGTCAGTTGTAAAGGCAGTTTGTAACCAAGACGCTTAAAGTAATATTGGATTTAAAATTTTCCACTTCAATTTAATTGAAATGTTATAACATAAAAATGATAATGTATTTTGGATTTCATATAATTTCGCTTCTGTTATTAATTAGAACACAGATTTAAATATATTTAGAGCATTTCAAAAGCCCATGCGAAATCACTCCCAACCCTAAATATTCACCTTCAACAAAGCAACGGAAACTCGTTGAGGAAGGTGTACATTTAATTATTTTACTGCATTTTCTATACGTTACACCTTTCTCAAAAACTGTATGGTCACTTAATTGTCCAGTGAATAAATATTATACTTATTAGATACAGAGTAAAGTCCATACAACTTGGTTGTACCTATTTAAAACAACCCTTCAGGGTTGTCACGTCATTATATTAAAGGTTCGCACGAATATTGTTAAGAGTGCTAAGGGTCACTTGTAATTATTATAAATTGTGACGACAAAACGCAAGCTGTGTGTGAGAGAGTTTATGTGTGTGTGTCCTCGTGGAGGAACAATAGTGGCATTCGTCGTGATTGTTTACAGCGTAAAAATGGTTGCATTATATTAACACCTACCTGAAGGGGTAATAGAAGTTCATTAATAAATATTTTCTTATTAACTAGCTTTAAGATCAATTAATGTAATAACTGTCAAATGTCAATATCTGTGGCATCAATCTATTATACCACAGTGGTTCCGATCTCATAAAATAAACGACTCAAAAATAATTTTGTTTTTTATTCCGCTCATTGAAAAAAGAGGCGTAAGTAGACAATATATAGGATTAAAATAAAAAATATATATTTATTCATAAAAGGTTTTACCTATTACAATATTTTTCACTACACCTTCTATTATTACTCGATATCGATATCCAATCGACTCCCATTATTACTCGATATCGATATTGTTCCATTATCTCATAAATCCGCGTATAGATAAATAACAAGTACCCTAGTAACGAACCAGCCAGTAAGAGTAAAAATGTTAGTAGTTACTATTAATAGTATCGAATGTAAATATACGTCACGCTCATAAGATGATAATTTTTGTATGAGTGTACGTACCTATTTTATGGCACAGAGAACGTTATCAATGAATACGAAACAGATGGCTACAGACTAAATTAGAAATATACTCACATTTGATCAAACCGACGTCATCACTTTCGCACTGTACACTTCATCAGCTGTAAATCACCAGCATCCGTATATTTTGGGTTGCAACAGTCCCGATAACACTACGGCGTATTACTAGTACCAGGAAACACATTGACATAGATGTATTGCAGCGCCGGTTGCCAAGTTGGAGATGTAAGAAAAAGCATCTACGCGCCGCTAATTACTCCACGGCACTGACTATTTCAGGCGAGCTTGTGAATTACCAGCACACTGATTCACACGGAACAACTCGACTTGAACGTTTCGACACCTTACACACTGTATCGAAGGTTAAACACTTTTTGCTCGCCTCGCAATCATTGCCTGCATTCAGCAGACTCTGCACTCGATATAAATCTATTCCTCGTTTTGATCGAGCTGACGCAAAGGCTTTTATCACTACACATTGTAAATATGTTTATCGCCGTTCGCAATTGAAAATGAAAATTATCATTGGCACCGTTTATAATTAGCTATAGGTATTTGTAATAATCGTTTTCGCTGAGACCAAATCGCGGAACAGATTTATCTGTTGTGCGATATTTCTAAATCAACTTTAATTTAACGGATTAACAAATTAGCTAGTCAATAAAAATTCTTCAATTAAAATATATTTATTTTGTCGTTATCAAGAACACTAATTTGTTTTAGATTGCACCTACTAAACATAATTGACACTAATAGCATAATGAGCACATTTTTTGGTTAATCATTAAATAATGAAAAGCACGATTGATAATAAATCATTATTTTTCACCGTTTTATTTGAATAAAATCAGCCTTGGTAATAACCTGCCCAGATATCTGAAGTATATCAGGTTTCCTTGCTGCTCCAGAAGATTAATCACCACCTTATTACGCCCCACTTCAACAACTCGACAGGCCAGACTTCTGAACCACTTTACTCTCCAGTTTATTTTCAACAAAAGTTAGTGCGATGCTGTTTTTGCGAGCTAATGTATACCGTGGAGTATATTCAGTTTGCAAATTGGCTTTTGGGTTTAGAAATAAGTAATCTGAATATTAAGAGGTTTAAACAGTTAAGATTATTTCCAGAACAGAGCACATTATAGACATAGGCGACACGGGCCGATGGTGACTTAAAAGTAACCAAAATAAAGTAAATTCCAGAACATATTTCTGGAATTTCTGGAAATCCAGTCCCATGCCCTAATCGCTCAACAGAATAATTTTATCAATCTGCTTTGATTTTCTATATCTTGAATCACTGGTCAAACACAACCGCATGTGACGCAGTTGGAATGTAGAGATGGATATTTGGAGATAAAAGTAAGAAATGAGTATTGAACAGGAGTCTTAAAGTGGCAAACAATAAAAAAATTTAAAGTGAATCCAATATTGCGCTGGGCATATAATTTTAGAGGCACCGTATTTAAAGTGAAGAGTGTTGCTGGATATGAGAGTGAGTGGACGGGACACCAATATAGTGTGTGGAAAGAACAGTATGGAAGAAAAGACGTAAGAAGATGAAATGTTTTTAATAAATTAAATACGCAATAAGGAATATATCCGATTTTTAAGAGTGTATCGTTTCCAATGCAATTAGGAACTTTAACAACTAGATACGAAGGAGCTTATCAAAACTGTTATCAATAATGTTCTCATTTGATCAGTCCGGATAACTATTTCGACAGATGACTAACAAAGTAAAATTAATTCAAAGTAGGTATTTAATTAACGCACAATGAGTATTCATTGCATGATCAGAATCTTAGAATGTAGTATTTTGATGTTTTCAGTATAGATTTCTAATAATAAAGTCACATCTGAACGACAATTAGGTATATTACGTAAAAATACGAGTTGCATAGAAATTATGATCATATGAAAAAACGTTGGTCTCTCAGCCTGTTCTGAATTCGAATCCTAAGCGCAAGGCTAACTTTTAAAGTCCAAAGCGTATTTAAAAGTTAATATAACTCGGCATTCTTTTATATCGTTCGGTAAAGGGCATTGAGGGGATACTTGCACTTGACCGGCCTGGTAGACTGTGACCTAGGTATATCCCTTACATTGTGATCTGTGCCCAGCAGCGGGACATTTATGGGTTGCAATGAATGATTGGTACTAGGCTAAGACTTAGTATAGTGCATTGCATGGTGAGGCAGTGAAAATATGTTAGGTGTATAACTGTTAAATGTAGAAGTACAACATGAAAATATTTGAACGTGGCCACATTAAAATTGTTTATCTACAACAAATACGAGATAACATGGTGGTATGAGGAGCAAACAAGTGTGTAGCGCGACACTTGCTTTTTCATACATACTTGTTCATACATTCCGTAGTCAGTGTGAGTGAGTTGTGGACAGTTTCCAATTTGCTGCCTTTCCAAATTATTACTCGACTGTGGCAGGAGGGTGTTTTCAGAGCGTATGTTGGATGTACCAACATAAATTATGTAGTTCTTTGGCCCGACCTCCAGCCTAAACGACTGGTCAAATTTTGACATATGAGGTGTCGTTGAATTCGTCAGGATTGGGGACATGTGCTACATACATGTTTAAAATGGTGCCCGTAAATGATACGGAGGGATCCCCCTTTTGCTTTTTTTTCTTAACTCAGTAATTGGCTATCGAATGAAAAATGCTAAAAAGACCATTTCAAAAATATATATCGCGTTTCTCGTCGGTTATTTGTCGCAGTTTTATTTTGAATTTATGTAGTAGTTCATTAATGTCTGCATCACAATAAAACATCAACTTAGCTAGCTAGCGGCTAGCACAGCCGCAGTTTACCCGTGACCAAGATCGGATGAGCAACTAGGACGAAATATCATCCTCGGTAGCTACAATGTCATGATACTCTTGATAAGGAAGGTATCTCGCTAGACATTGTACATTCAATGCAATTCCACCAGACTATAATATAGGTGTCTTCAAGACGAGATTGAATAGGCTTCCTCTAAGTTAATGCGCATTACCATCTATGTCTACGTCGCCATTTACCACCAGGTGGGATTGAAGCCAAGCGTTAGCTTATAATATGTAAAAAAATACATTATTAAGACACCAAGATATGTGATATATTATCAGAATGAATATATGAAAAAAAATTATAATTTAAAGAAACATCTATACTAACTATAGTTCTTGTGATTATTTGTTGGAACGCGCTAATCTCAAAAAACCAGAACAATTAACAAGAAAAGTTACAAAAAGGAAAGAAAATATTCTTTTTCACGAGGGTAGTGCTTTATTTGCCACCAAATTAACGCGGTTGAAACCGGGCGGCACAGCTAGCATATCATATAACTTTAATATAGCTTCCACCGGCGGACATTGAACACAAAAAGACATAAACGTAAAAAACCGAAAGAGCAACATTTCAAACAGGTTAGAAGAATCAAATTATAAATACGGTCAAAATCAGTAAGACCATAAAAAATTTAAATTATAGTCAAATACGAGTTTGCAAATGACGTCTAAGCGGCGGTTTGCCAATAACAGGCGGTATTTGGCGGCATTCCAAAAAAAACGGCAATCTATAGTCCATCATGAACAATTATTAGTAGCAAAGACTTAAGAACATTTGTAAGGAATTCGCGAATCAATGATCATGAATGCAATTACAATACAAGTAGCAGGCGGATTAAGGTCAGGAGTCACTCGCCGTAGCCTTCACGCTAGCCGACGGGGGCGGCGGCGGCGCCAGATGGTTAATACTAGTATTTGTACTCCAAAGATTACATTAAACAGGAGTTATACTCTAAACTAAGTTATGTGCTCAGTTGTGGGCAATTAATGTTATAATGTCATAGATACGTAGGTACATTATTAAAATATGGCTTCAACCCATGAATGGACCACTATTAAGCATCCTTTTTTGTGACTGAGGAAGCCTAGAGAATACCGCACGGCCCTAGTACAGATTTGGGGCCAACCCAAAAATTGGAAGTGTTTATTGCTAATTTTGTGAAAGATTCTTTGCTAGGTGAATTAGTAATATATAAAATTAGCCTAATGTTATCCCAGATAAACATATTATATGGTGTTAAGTAAAAAAAAACTTATTTAACTAAGTACCTAACAGGCATTTATTTATTCTAAGTTTTAGAACATTATAATTTATGACTGGCCTACCATTCTTTGTTTCGTAGATAATGATGGCTTGCACCCACATCTCAGATGTGACTCATATGTTATGAATTCATGAATCACGGTGAAGCATCCTTGCTTTCTCTCCACTTTGACACAACATTATATTTCAATAGTAAGTATCCATGTTTGGAATATTTAAATAAAGATTTAATGTTTCCTTTATTGTTATAGTTCTTTTGTTTTAATTCTATCGTCTTAGTTATTGAAAACCGTAGACAGCATCTTTTAACAGAATTTTCATATAATGGTACTACCACGTTTCATGTAATGGTTCTATACTTAAGTTTGTAGTGAAAATATAACTTATAGCATCCAAATTATAGTCAGTTTTCATAGGTTTGTATACTATGTAATAAAATGATATTTTGGTTATAAATTATTTAAATTAAACAAAGTGGCAATGATAGCTAATAGCAGTAATGAAGACAATGCCTAATATCTCAGCAATCAAAGACTGATTGACTTTCAAAACTGCTACTAGTTAGGCACAGCCATGTTGTGTCTAGCAAGGGGGAGAGCAGCTGACAATGTACCATGTACCTATAGTTGTTGAAAAGAGGGATTATTTTATGAGATGCATTATAAGACAAGATTGCATTACATTTATTTTAGTTACTGAAAATACTTAGTTTTATGTGATGTATGTCAAATCAAAGTGGGAACCTGCCCCTAAAAAACCTACTTTATTACTGTACTAAGTTATTATTAAATTGTCAGAGGTATTTAGATATCACAGTTTGTATCAAGACACTTTCTATCATACACATTTTATTACATATGTATATCAATGAAATACTAACAGTTAGACTGGTTTCAAGGTTTTAGTGAGGTCATTATATGAATGACAAATGAGAAAAAAATACACAATGTTTTATCAATGCCGACAAACTAATAATCTGAACTGAATCTGAATGAGATTTATAACATTGTATGAACAGATTTTTCAAGATCTAAATTATAACTTTAAATTTAAATATTCTAAAAACAGTCATACTACATAAATTATTCATTCAAGACTATTGGAATTGATTCCCTTGGAATAGCATAAATATTAATTAAAAAGTATGGGATCCTTATTCTAGAATTTCTAGAAGTAAATTATTTTAGATGCTACTTCAATAGAAGTGTGAATATCATATATGGAAATGTACATTATTGTATTTGCCTTGTACTCTTGTTAAAACATTTTTTGACCATTTTAAGAAACACAATGAGGTTCCTTATATGTAAAATAAACTAAGTTTCAGCACAATAGATAACATTAGTTACATTCCTGTATATGATTTTCATCAGTAAATTAAATGCGATAATTACTAACCTGTCATAAAACACTGGAGAATGTAATCAATGTTTTTCTTCAAACTGGAACTCGATAACCACGAACGAATATTCACAAATATATACTAAGCAAGTAGACACCGTACTCTTTTTAAAATTGGTTTCAACATTGTGGAAATACTTTATATTTTAAATATATTAGAAAAAATATCACATTCACTCCTGTTTTAATAAAACAATCGAAAATTATGAATCCTTGTAATTTAATAGAAACTAAGAAAGATCAAAGAACGTTTCAAGTAGGTGAAGGTTGGCATCAATATATCTATCTGCCTATCACCTGCCTACTTGGTGTTTAGTACTCTCAGTTCTTAACTTTAAATCTAGTATTGGTAAAAGAAAATAATTCTTCCTACAAATTCCTCGTCCTGAAAATGGACTGAAACGTCAAAGTGGCATATGACATAAATGTGAGAATGTTCCATGAAGAGTTTAGTAACTAGCCTTGGATATTAGTATTTCGGCCTATATATACAGTACTGAATGATTGGGAACAATATATATTTTTTTACACACATTAAAATAAGTACACATAACTCTTGTGTTAACTACGGCTAACGATTTTTGGAGTATAAGGCCAAAGATTTTTCGAGTTCAAACCAGTCAGTAAAAGATGTATCTCACAACTTTTTACGGTAGAAAAACTGAGTAGCGAGACTTGGGTTTTTTACAGGTTATGTTTTTAATGGCATCTTATTTTTTACAATTTATTACAAAGTTATTTATACTGTTGGTGTATCTAGAAAACTGGATTAAAATTAGAATTTTGACGTTCAGTCAGTCCACAGAGTCAGTGAGTGAGTGAAAAAGTTACAAAACTTTATCTTAATTGAATAAAATTAGAAATAGAATGTGTATACATATTATATATATATATATGTGTGTGCATTTGTATATATATATATATATATACATATATATACATAATGCCTGTT
>DWJZ01002176.1:0-20265 GCA_018249125.1 Asbolis capucinus
CTGTGTGTCTGGGCGTGTAATAGAAATATCTATTTAAGTATGTATTTAAAAGTATATATGTATGTTTATCAGTTGTCTTATCACCATAGCACAAGCTAACGCTTAGTTTGGGGTCAGATGGCCGTGTGTGAGTTGTCCAAAGATATTTCTCAAAAGATATATACATATTTATGTGCAAGTGAAGTCGTCGGTCCCGATGGCTGTCTTTAATCCTTGTGGTCTTCGGGTGGCTTAAAAACTTCTGATACAAGCTTACTAACTACTAACCCTTCTGTCGATGCAGATTATACCAGCGAGGTGGAGTATGTTCTCTTAGGGAGAGATCTAAGCATACCCATTCTGCTGTTACACTACTGAGATCGGTTCTTCTCCCACAATCCGAGGGTCTAGGCCATAGTCCACCAGGCTGACCAAGTTCTGATTAGTACACTTTACACACGAGAAATTTATAGGGAACGCTCAGGCATTATCCTTACAATGTTTTCCTTCACCAAAGCAAGTAATATTCAACTTTTCACTTGCCCTAAATGCTCCTATTTTCTTATTCGATATCATTTAATGCCGATATATCTTTTACAAAACAAATATTTTATGGATAATGGCGCTGTAATATCCTGGGTCAGTTATTAGTCCGTTGTTATAATAGCAGCTATTACGTTAGGGCTATATAACCAAATAGCCTTTGCCTGTGATATAATGACCATACATGAAGATTATTACTGGCTGGTACTTTGTAAATTGACATTGGTCGGCAGATCTTCAAGCATTATAACTGAATCAATTATCTTAATCATTTCAACCCATAACTGTCCCAATTCTGGGCTCAGGTCCACCGCTCTGGACAAGTGCGCATTGATAGACTGTGCACTCTTTCGAAAACTGTGTGAGGAATTTTGTTAGGGTTGCAGATTTCCTCTCGATATTTTCCTTAATTAATCCTGATTATCAATTGCTAAATCCATAAGGTGCAATAATTGAAATCAATAATTAATTAATTTTTGTGATAAACTTAATTAAATTGTTGCTTTCAACAATTAACACCAATTTAGCACAAGCTGTTCACTCCACCAGATTATGCCAATTTTGCTTAAAAATAATTGAAGATTAAAAAAAATGTACACTGACTTCAGAATTGCAACTTTCCTACTATATTAGCTACTTAATTTATTCTTTCTTGTTGACAAGTTTAGCCTCAGAATCACTTCGAGTTCTATTCTACAAGTTTTCTTCCTCAAAACTCGATTGGTCATAGTATTTCTTGTCTATTAGCTTAAAAACATTTTGTAAATGGTTCACAGGCTTAACCTGTCACGCGATATTACTTAAGAAACGTGATATTGTGCCAAAACCTTTTAAAACACGCACTTTCGGATGACAAAAAAAATTGCAAAAAGAAAAATTCAAATAGATTTTCTGGTGCCTGTTAGGAAAATCTTTTAAATTTATACATATGTATACATATATATGCACTGGCAGCACGAAATGTTGATGAGTGTAAAATGTTTATATACTTAATAACTTTATATACTTAATAACTTTTGACAAAATTTAATGACACGTTACAATAATATTTAATAAAATAATAATGTTTAAAGGTACGCTACAGTAGCAAATTATTTAATTTATCGTTATTGAAAGACCGAAATGTAATTACAGTGGACGGTATTTTATAGGAGGGTTCGAGACTCCCTTTGCAAACAATTTATTAAGACTAACAAATGTACACAGTATTAGGGAAACCACCAACGTTGATCCCGTTGTGAGGCGTCTCCTCGTAAGACGGAGCAGAGTTGGTAATGATCTTTTTGTGCTAACAAAACTTGTCTCCAACTTCAGGTCCACAAACACAACACAATACAACACAACACAACGAAAATGGCAAGTAAATACATATATACCGGAACGACCGAAAAACTGTGAGACGAACGAAATTCGTGACCGACGATGGGGGGAGACTTTAACAACTAGAGCCCGACGGCGCTCGACCACGAATTACCAAAAAAAGTAGGGTAGAATTAAAACAAATAGTAGAATTAAAATAAAGCATAATATTCATTAATCTAAAGTGGTTTGCCAGAATTAAGGTAATGTAAAACACGTCAAAGATTCTGTGCTCCTTTTATGTATCTGTGTAACTTTTTAGTGATATTTTATGATGCTAAGTAGGTTACTAGGTCCATTGTTTATTTTAAAATGCTCAAAAATAATTAAGTCAGTGTAAAAACGTTTATTATCAACTTCAATTGTATAAATGACATGAAAATGTATGCCAAACGAAGTCACGACGAGTCGATTTTTTGCAGATTTTGATTTTAGTTGCAAATGAATTCACTAACACATACTGATTCCATTTTTTGTACTGATTAGTCTTCATCATTACGCGTAACTAAAAAAAGGCTTAATTATACGAAACTAGTTTCACTAGAGAATATTATTTTCTCATTAAATCTCCTTTACACTTAAATCTTTACATTAACATAATTAATTAATTATAAATAACTCTGAAATGGATGCACGTATTTGAAACTATCGGAGATATTTTTAATATCAGATTTCTTTTCATGAGATTCGTTCACGCAGTGAAATAATTTCCTAATGGTACAAATCTCATCATTGCTGTCTTTGATCTATTGAATCCAGTTATAGCTTGGGTTAAATACATACATCATCGCTTTAGCGACCTAAAAAAAATTAAATAGGTTTAAAGTTTAAATTAATTTAACGTATTTATTTTCATAAATCGTAAAATGCAGGAGCCTGGAACTAAGTCTCCGATGTTCGTCTCTCACCAGGCTGTATCTCATGAACTGTGATAGGCAGTTGAAATTTGCACAGAAGATCTTAGGCAGTAGTGCATAAAAGGGGATTGTATCGCTAAATAGCGTTTCATCCAGATAAACTTTGGGAAGATGACAAAGAGACAAGTAGAAATTAAGAAAGAGCGTTAGTAGAGTGTACAGTGTAATATATAGAGACTATGTACAATATATAGAGACATTACTAGTTCTAAAAATATTTTATTATTCATCAACGTGCGTCCTTAGCGAATATTGCGCAATTATTAGTTTAAAACAAACAATAACTCTGCATACAAAGTGGATTAAATGGATAGCTGTTAGTCATGTTGACAGATTACGATACACGGCGGGCATTTGAGGAAAAGTTATGCAAGATCGTGGCTGCAGTAGGTGGCAAGTAAACCGCAGAGAAACCAATACGACAGTACTAGCATCTACTCTCCTCTACTTCATTACATTCTAGGGTCTGACCGCGGCTTCACTTTCAACAATTATCATCATATTCCATACAATTTACACTAACCTTGACAAATTATACACTGAAGTCTTCCTCGGGAATCGATTTATATATCCCTAAGCCAAATTTCGTTCAGATTCGTTCAGTAGTTTTTGTGTGAAAGAGTAACAAACATTAATGCATCCTCATAAACTTTCGCATTTATTATTGTATTTAAGAGCTCCAGTACAGAATACGGCTTTTATAACTAAGGTCCGTTATTTCACTATGAAATTAAGTAATATATTAAAATGATCTATAAAAGTTTTTACGATATACCCGTATGAGGGATAATTTCAAATAATATCAATAAATTTATCGTCAAATGTGAGGTAGGTATAATTAAACAATTTTATTTGCTAGTTTATCGATACTAATATTATAAAAAAATGATTATTTGCTGATTTGAAGTGTATTCTCCGAAACTACTTGGATGATTCAAAAATAATACCATTAGAATCCTTCTTTATTCCTTATGAAAGGCGATAGAATATTTTCAAAAACGTTAGGTGAACTTCGATTAACCCAACGCGTGAAAAAATAACAAAAAATCCTAGTGTCGTGGACGTTGTGAAAATTATTGACATTCTCACCATTTTTTCTTAAATTATCAAGTTTAAAATTAATTAACTTATAATATGCAGATTAATTCGAAAATTAAAATGCAAATAATGTCAACAATTTAATGAGGCAATTACAATAATTATACTGAGTTTAAGGACCTAATAGGCAGTAATTTTGCGTAGACATATCCAATGCACAAAGGGAAGTCTTGGACATAATGGAATATATCTTGGAATACATAACAGATATGGCGTCTGGCATTCACACGTGTAAATATGTTCATCAGTTTGTATTGAGATTACACTTTTTATGTCACCCCATTATTTCTAAACGAATAAATAATCATTATCTTCTTATAACAAGATGTGTTTTTTCTCCAGTACATTTTAATATATAGGTATGACATTGCTTCGAAGAGACTCGTCTTATAACAAGCGTGTCCAGTAAAGGAGATGCACCTGCTAAAACCCAATACTTACTGAGACTCTGTTAATTGTCTCGGATGCTAGTTTACATAAGTACTTCACTAGATATACCTACGTGTGCAAAGAAAACTGCAATTAAAATGTTCTTGTCAAGACTTAATAACCTGATCGGGGAGCCAATATTAAAAGCCTCATGACATGAATTCGAGAATGAGGAATTAAAAATTTGAAATATGTTTAAACCAGAATTTATTTGGTGCTTTTCGTTATTAATAATCTGTTTTGTATTATTATAAATAGCGGGATTAATGAAAACAACATTAAGGGTTACGTCGGATTAAAATTGGTTTTCATACATTTAAGATACCTATCTCAGAGAAGGCGTTTAACCTAGTCCTTTTTACATGTCAAGATGTTTTTATCTTATTTGCAGCCGAGCTACTGATATACGGTCGTTAAAGCAAACTTAATAAAGCAGAAATTTATGAAGCGAAAAATTACAATTTCATCTTCGCATAATTTTAGCACATTCTTAACTTTATTAATTACGGCTGCAAGATAATTAAAACAATGTATAATGGATGGTTGAGGTGTCCTTCGCGAAGGCCGCGTGGCGAGCAAGTGAGTGACCTGTCAACTGGCCGGCGTGCTGCCGCTGCCTCGGTGCCATGCGCCAGGATAATTACTACGACCAATAAGGCGCCCGATCGAGCTTCTTTTTTTAAATTATGAATTACTCGCAAACCCACTTCATTAAGTATCTGTATCCCTTTTTTCAGCTTCCCAAGGGTGATGACCTTGATCAAAATGCCAACTCCTGCCAGGCATCTTACAACATAGACGTGCCACGGCACGAGTTATCCTTCCATCGCCTTTTTCGGTATGATGACTTCTGGTATTCGATGCGTTTTGTTAAAATAAAAATCCTAGAGTGGCCACCAAATTCCTGATCCTTATATTGCAATGACAACATTGACAACACTAGCTATTAAAAAACCATTCACGGCTATTCGTGTATCAATATACTGGTTAAAAGTTTTTGTTATGCGTATTCATTTCTTAAGATGTTAAAATATTCAGCATATTAAAAGCGTCCTGCTACCTACTTGTCTTAAATACAATAGGTCAACGATCTGTATTAATTGAGTAAATAAGGTGTACATATTAATTAATTGTTGTCAATTTTGTTCCTGGTCTTGCTGTGAATAAATTGTGAAATTAATTTACAGGCTTAAAGAAATATGTTTCGCCAATATTTTGATTGGTCGTCGAACTCGTCAATGGAGGAGATCAAAGAGGGACCGCTGCCGTCGCAGTTTGTATCGATCCTTGAATCTTTGTCATTCGCGCTCGAGTTGACTCGACGACGTTCCCGTAACACAAGCGCCGCCGCTGTTGGCAATTAATGTAACCAAAGATCATCAATAAACATCTTTATCACTTCATCGCCTCTGACACCGGGGGTACTTAAACATCTAGGGACCAGTGCGTTATAAGTTTTGAATATTCAGTCACGCACGCCTTTCAATGTACCCGAGTTGCTCGGTAATCGGGATTTTTCGCTTCTTTTTGCATTTATTCTGCCTCTGAACACGAAGTGTCTGAAGACTAAATTCATATTTATTTAAAGCCATCAGTTTGAACTGCAAAAAATGCAAGAGTTAAACCAAAACATTGCAAAGAAGAGTGCAGACGATAATCCTTAGCATTAGACTCTTCATGCCAGTCACGGTTAAAGCGGTTAAATGCTATGCTGTTCTAATGACCGACTGCTGTATATTAAAGCTCGCTTGACCAATTATGACCATTTAAACGAACGGCCGAGGCGTATGACGAACCGGCTAGTCTAGCCGTCATACCATCTACGGTAATCCGATGTTGGATCGATGCCGGCTCTTTGATATTGTTTTTCTCGGTAATTTAGACGCTATCCGATACTACCGAATGCAACAAAACTCAAAAATGTTCGAATACCATTCGATTCAAATTCTGTATGACCAAGTACGAGTATTTATTTTAATAAATTCCTTTCTGTTATTACTGTAATTACAAACTTGACAAGAAAGTGAAATTACGATCTAGATGAAGGTAGTTTTGTTGATAAGTGGCAAATAAACGAATAGCTTATCGTTGGCAAGCGAGATATCGATTGCGTGGCGATCGACTGGCAACTCGAGTCGGTCGCGTGAGCTCGAGTCGAGAGATGCTCGATGCAGATCATGCGCAATGATAAGGTAATCACATGCGTATCGGTTACTCGCCGCTGCATGCGTACTCGCCGGTAAGGTTGAAATATCCCCCTATAGATGTTTATTATTTGGTTGGTTTATGGCAATTTGTTTATACAATCCATCTTAACTTAATTTCAGTGTTATTGTGTATCTTTCTAAACTTTCAATGTGTTTCAATTGTGTGCACGTTAGAGACGTTTTATGTACCTATTTATTTTAATAGAAACATTCACGTAGATAGAAAGAGCTTAAAATAAACTCCTTCGAGTTTTATCGTACGCACATAGTGTAGTAATAGCCGTAGTTTTTGTAATAGTGATCTCTATAAAATATTATGTTATATCGTGCGTTTAGTTTCGCAAAAATCATGTTCGTTTTTGTCAAAAATCATGTATGACAGAAACGAAGCCGTGAATTGAAATCAGCGTTAGTCCAAGGTAAATACATATTCCACTCGAACGAAGTCGCGGGCGGAAGCTAGTTAATCATATCCCTAAAACGAGTCAACCATTCAGAAAAAGAAGCGTTCATAGCCCGACGGCTTGTTTCGATTGTAAGCCACCGAAAAAGATAGACAATAGCGGATCGGTAGGAGAATGGGTGACCGCTAGTGGCAAAGACTTTATGAACGTTTCAGTGCTTCCGAGAGCACATAAAGCAGTCGATCTAGGTTGGTATCGTTAGATAACAATCGTTAAGCTATATCGGAGGCCTTCGGGTGTTATAAAAACTTCCGATATTTGGTTTGGTCATGCTTACTCTTGCGCCAATCCACTAGAGTATCAAGATTACTAGTTGAAGAAGACTTAGTGGATAAAGAAAGTGCGCGAGAAACTTAAAAGTAAGAACGTAGAAAATCCAGGATTCAGAAGAAACGGAGGTAAAGAAACAGAAGAAGGAGTTAGGGCATTAATAAACATAGAAGCCGAAGGCAGATAACAGACACTAAAGATCTAGAAGACGAAAAAGATCCAGAAGTCGCAGGAGTCGGATAAGAAAAAGCAGGCGCAGAAGTAAAGATTGGTAAGATCTTTATTTCAGTGATTGGCTCAGAAAGGTAGTTAACTATTGAACAGCATGTTTCAATACTTCATCCGAGCAACACCAGGTGAAGCGACTCACCCGTTACCCCATTTTTATTTAAGTTATGACTTTTGTTACGTATTTTCGAAATTGGTAAGTTACGATATATAGAAAGGGCGCAGCCCGCGTGGTACTCGCGTTATCTGCCGGTGTTTAGCCACGCGGCCGGGGGGCGAAGCCCCACCTCCCATTGTACTCCACAATGCGCTGTAACTTCTTACTAACGAGATTGAAGAGGGCTGAAGTAATAAGATTTAGGCGAGTGCTGGTAAAAATCACTAACTTATGTTCTTTTCGGTGCCATACCAATGGATATTACATTATAGTACTTAGCAGTTCGTTGTAACTTGACGACTTCCGTCGATTTATTTAATGATTGAATCAAATTCCACATGGTGGTCTCCTTCGGAGACCAATTCTTCCTCGTCGCTTATCTTTTCTTCGAAATATGTGATAGAGAATTTTCTGATTCGATAATGTTTGCTAAAATATTAAACTAAAAAATACGTCAACATTTTGATTTCAAAACAGAAATATATTTCGGAGAAAAGGTATATTTTCCACAAATAAGACAAGTACAAACAACTTGGAGCACTTTTTCAAAATCAGTTATCATACCATGATACTTGGACCATCAAACTTCGCCTGCAGCATACTCACATTTGTAAAAACCATAATAAGCGATCGCTTTTGGCATATAGCATTGACACACAATAAATATTTGTAAGATTACGTCTTGCCGAGATTGCGCTTAAGACCACTTCGACAGTGATTCTCAAACTTCGGATTACTTTAAGACACGGATCGGCAACCTTTTCTTATACATATGAGGGCCACAATTGTTATAAGGATATTGATGCGGGCCACATTTTATTTTCTTTATCGGAAGGATCACAAGAAATACCAAGTCATATAAACGGGATCTGTGTGAGCCTGCAACTGCATACGGGCGGCATGCGTCCCACGGGCCGCGTGTTGTCGGCCCCTGCTTGAGAAGTAAGAAATAATTGAAAATGTTGAATCGGAATATAACGCTAATCCTCGGTATTTATATCCTTGCCAATATTATAATTGCGAATGTAACTGTGTTTACGATTTCCCGTCTAAACTACTGAACAAATTTAGATGAAAATTGATATAGAAATAGAATAGAACTCAAAAAGACGTAGACGCCTTTATTTTTATAAAGTCCTAGCTTTAACCCTATACGCCATTAGGTATGAGTTTGTCGTCATAACTGAAGCCCAGAGGATACTTCACTATTGTGCTTCAATGCTGATGTTGAGGGGTTCGTGGACAACCACAAAAGGTAGTAAAAGCTCGGTAACGTTTGACCATCTAAGACTACATCACCACTTTTTTTTACCTTAGATAAGTTGCCGCTTGACTACGATCCCACCTGATGTAAGTGACGATGAAGTCTACGGTGGTAAAGCGCACTAACTTAGTAGAAGACTATTTACTATTGACTTGAAGATATTTACATTGTAATCGAACGGGAACACCTTTATTATTTACCGAACACTTACCATGACCTATGATCGTAATCAGATTTTTTTTGTTATTCATTATAAGTCTTGGTCACTCTTTATTATAAAATATTACAGGAGTGACATAGTCACTCAGCGACAAAACTCCGTCCAAAAATAAAGAAAAAAAAATAGTTTATTTATAGAATATGAAAAAAAAAAAATTTCAAAAAAAACAGTGCATTAATATATTTTTTCGATATTTTTGAAATGTTAATTAAATATATTTAAATTAACTGACTAAAATATTTCTATAAAGATTGAGTACCATGTGTAATTTTATTGCTCCAGGGCATTATGCCCAGTTAGTAAGATGATTTCTAGTGGGAATCTGCATCTTAACTAGATAGGATTTTTTGATAATAACAAAAAGGTATAAATACAATATAATATAGTTCTTGCATGAAAATATTCAAGCTAATTATGTTAGTCGTATTAGTCCTTATGACAAAATATTTTATTTTGTTCCAAAACAACTGATCTAGGTTGCTTCAGCGATGTATTGCTTCCTTCGTTCCCTTCCAAGTTAGCAACGCGTTAGTGACACAGATGACCTGTTCGCTTGCTTGCCTTCTCATAACATAAATAAAATTATCACAATATATTAAAAAAATATGCAAACCCTGTAGCCAGTTATTTTGTGGTTGTGAGTGTGCGTGTGCGTGTTGTGTGTGTGTGTTTGTGTAGTAAACATGTAATTTACTTATTTAATATTATATTTCATTTAAGCGGTGATAGCCTAGTGGTTAAGAATTCGGCCTCCTACTCGTGAAGTCCGGGTTCGAATCCCAGGACGCGTACTTCTGACTTTTGGAGTTATGCGCGTTTTAAGCATTTAAATGTCTCTCACTATAACGGTGAAGGAAAACATCGTGAGGAAATCTGTATGCCGGAGAGGTTACAAAATTCAAAGGTGTGTGAACTGCCAATCCGCACTTGTCTTGTTTGGTGGACTATGGCATTAATCTTTTCATCCAGAGAAGAGACCCGTGCTCAAGAGTAGGCCGTGATGGGTTAAGATGATTACTAAGTTACGAACGAAGCAAACACAACCATTTTTATTGTACATCCCCACTCACACATTCCCATACGAAATTACAATGCAAAGAGATTCACTTAAACGCACTCTTAAAGTTTGCTGTCAATATTTTCACATCAAAATAGCTCAAGTATTAAAGTTAAGAATATAAAAAAATAAAGCGTTGATCGCAGTCTCAACAGCTTTGTACCAAGCCATGTCAAATACAGTTCAAGTGAGAGTATTAATAACAAACTTGCATCAACTATTGACAAAAGAACTATCGGCAAGACTAACATTAAATTATACTTTGCGTGGTAAAAAATAAACAGTAACACCATTACCACGTGCGCTTTATACAGTATGATACTTTATATAACATGTAATGTGCACGGAAAAATAACGGAAGTTACAAGATTTTTTTATAAAAAAATTAAAATCATGTACTTTTTTAAGTCTTTTCATATTTTTTATTTTAAAAGGGGAACAGTTTTAGAAAAATTCTTATTGTTGTAATAAAAAACACGAATTACCAAACTTAGTAGAAGAGTTTTTTATATTTATAAGTAAAATAAAATAAATAAAATAATCTAATTTTGTTTTTTTTTTTAATAATGTTTAATTTTTTCTAATCCCCTGTAGTAAACTTAGATATTTACTAGTTTATTTATTATTAAATTAGCGTCAAAAAGTAAAAATATTATCTAAATATCTACCTAAACTACAACATCATATGTATATACATATGTACGGTTAAACTAAGTAACTACGAGTACAAGCTAAATTAATTAAACTCATCCTGTATACACGAGTTCTTAAATTAAACCTTTTTCTCTTTTTAGAGTTTTTTTTTAAATCGATACACAGTTGGAATGTTGCCAGCGCCACCCTTAAAAAGCCTAATTTAATTTAACAGGTAGGCACCGTTTGGTTTAATCATAGGTTTACTTTAAATTACATAGTGCGGGAATGGCTAGCGAGCAATCAGCAATTCTTTATATTTTGCTACTGTTTTTTGTATTTTAAAATGCTTTCTAGCCGAGCAATATTCTCTTAGAGAATTCGTATTTCTTTTAACATATTTACGAGTGTTAATAGTATAGATAGGATATTGTAGAGAAATGAATCGTAATCTGTTTGATTTAATTTGTATGATAATGGTAATAATAATAAGATAATGAATTATGATACTATTAATTATAAAATATGTGTGTACTAATAAATATATAAAATTATGCGAAATAAATAAATTCGTTTGCTTAAAACACGTACACCCTTTGTCTACGGGTTGAGTGACAAGAGAGTCGCGAGTAGATTTTATAGTATGCAAGTTAATGCTTGACTAAAATCCCATGTGACGGCATGTGGGTAATACTCCTGAAATGAGATCAAATATTTATTTGTAACATGAATATCCGCCCCGTAGGAAATCCAACCCAGGACTACATTCAATTAAAGTTACTAGAATATTAAACCACATTAATTATATGCGTAGAAAACTTTAAATGATTAAATTTGCCGAAACTGGTAAGACAGACCGATTTTAAAAATAAACGGATTCTAAAGTTTTGTTTTATTTATAGGAGTAACAGGAGAGTTAATTTTAAAGTGCATGTTTTTTCACTTTTTTCTATAGTTTCTATAATAATCAAATAACAAGTTCCTTGCACAAATTATATGGAGGCTAGACCGGTACACTACGATACCTCATTAAAACCGAATGACTATGCGGAACGCGAGCATTATTATAAAACGTGAGAGTTATAAGGGCAGTTTCCAACACTCCACATAATTTCTATAGAGCATACAAACTGTGATTGTGTGATTGCCTGCGTGCACGTGAGCACACGTCGGTGAAATTATAGGGGGCAGTGTAAGACTTAGCACTCCTTAGGTGTCAAAATTGCCATAATTTCCAGGAGCGGTGTCCACCACGCCTCTCCTTAGCCAAGCCGACTTTTTGTCCAATTCGAAAAAATTCAAACTAATTTTTTTGATGATTTGTGGCCGCAACCGATATTCCAAAATTGGAAGATCCAAAACCCCGATCGATCGTGTGAAAATTATTTGAAATAAAATCCGCTGCTTCTTCCGTTACGAGGAATCATAAAAAGTTGAACTCTGGACGCTATTTTATTTGAAAAATATTAGTTTCTTTTTTTTCTGTGTTCCTTTTTTATTTTTCTTAACCTTAATGTTATTGCAACTGTTGTTAAAAACTATCCTACCTAGAAAATTGGTTTTATACGTTACAGGCTATGTTTATATTTTCGTATTAAAAACTGTTCAAATTGTCGTACTAATTCAGTTTTATACCCTAATCATTATGATTTGAATATGCTCTTTAAAAAACTTATAAGAGAGAAACAAGTATTTGCTACAATGTGCCCTGTGGCATTCCATACTTAAGTCAGATCCGGTTTGAAAGCTTAAGTTTATTCTAATACACATTTAGTTAGCTCCATCAATGATAGATCATTTAGCATCATTGTGATTCGATTAGTCGCGCTCCGATATTCGATAGTCGTCTTTGATTTATTACAATCAATACTTCATTACATACTTGACAACATGTATCTCAATATTTCATTGCCTTCACTGATTTCGATGAATTGGTCATTTGTATAAATTAGTCAAATACAGACACTTCATCAATTTAAGTATAGATCACGATTGATAATAGCATTCACGTATTTAATGAAATAAGTAATGATAAGTAGTAAGTTATGTAATGCGTAGGTAGTGGAGCAGTATCGGTTACGTTATTTTTTTATCAATTGATTTCAAACGTTGTAGGAGCCGCTGCCGGCTCATCTTGTAAATCAGCTATTTCACGGTGATTTGTATGCGGCTTTCGAGCCAGTAAGTACAATTTTACATCTGCTTAGTATTGGCACACAAAATTAATTGCATGTTTTCAATACGCAACCGATCGTGAAATTGGGTTGTGTTTGGAGTGTGTCGGCGAGACAAGTGTGGCGACAAGGCTCGTTGTCCGTTACCGTGAATTGTGCAAAAAGGGTTTTACCTGCAAAGAGTACACCCTCGAAAATAGGTTCACATGTAAGAATATAGATCATGCAAGAAGTGACGAAGCAACTTTTAGACCAACCGTACGGTGTCGTCTCGCTACATTACACAATATTCACAATAGAACCCGTCCTTCAATCTTCTTAAGGACCTTTCAGTTTTTTTTGTATGTTTAATTTCGTTGTGTGTTGAAGTCAACGAGATGGTCTTAGGGGTCTCTCGGCAAACTGCTAAACAATTGTTGCGTCACGGTCAATAGAACATGTTTTTTTCGTTTCTTTTTTCTACGTTTCTAACAAAGTCTTACTAAACCGTTATTGCTTTGCCAATACTAAATTATGTGGTGTTACTAAATGGATTGGGTTAGATAAGAAGGATTAGCTAAATTCTTTATTACCTGAGCCGATTAGCCGTTAATCTATGGTAATTTCATTTTGAATAATATATCGACAATTTTTTTTTATTTCTTCTTATTTAGTTGAAATTTAGTTTGACAGAGCCATTTCTCCTATTGATAGGTTAGAGTCCACTGTTATATTCTCCTCCTATTTCTGTCTTCGAAGCTTAGCCAGCGACGGATTGATCACTCTTAGTATCACCAAACCGCTAATGTCCACAGATGCTTGTGACCACTTAGTATGGAGTGATCTTTTACTTGTTCGCGTGGTTATTATGTTAAAAAAGTCTTTTGCGTGGTTATTATATAAAAAGTCGTATTTTTACTTCGTTTGCCATCAAAAATTTCATATTTCTAAGGTCAGTATGATGTGCAGTTTTACAAATTAACTAGTGTGAAAACAACACAATGAGGTTCTTGGTTATCCAAATGTTTCGCTTTTAGCGCCTATTGTGATGAATTGATTTCCAAAACAGATTATTATCTTCGATTCTTTTCTCATTAGGTCTGTGGTCCAATTTGCTAAAAAAGTTAAAAATGCTTTTTTCTTTCTAGCAAAAAACACAAGGTGTGTTTTGCGTTCCTTAAAGGATGGCACACTTTTGTTAACAGAAATGTAACTATGTACAGTATAGCTTGTATGACTTGACAATGACACCAATAGTATCAATGTTATTGAAGCACTTACATATATCCTTAATTTATGTGAGGCCAATAAATTTCGTCGTAGATCCTTATGGGTAATTTGGTAACAAATATCAAGCCACTTACACAATAATGCTAAATTTACAATCACGCCTTCATGTTAAGGTAAAGCTCGTGCCATTAGAAAGATTTATTTCCTTTCATATAAATAGCGCTCATAAATTCGTATCCGACTTTAAATTTCATACAATACACACGATTCTCAGAGAAGGAAATAAATGGCGTACCAATTATTCACAAGCTAGTCGACCGGAAGTTTTCAAGTATTTTATCGATGTATCTATTCAACGCTGTTCTGATTTTAAACAAATAAGAAACGTACGAGGCATTTTCGGCAGCACCTAAGCTGGGAAGAATAGGAGATTACATCGAAATCCTGTTTTTGTTTGTTTTCTTTGCCGTAATTCTATTGTGTTGAGTCCGACGGTTTAGTGGTTAACGCACGTTCGTAGAAAATAATCATAATGTGTGCATTTTACAAGTATTTGCAATTATTTGAAATAAAAAAAAACTAAAAGTAATTGCAATGGTTTTGAAAAAAACTCTGGCGTCAGTGGCGTTAAAATTTGTATTTGCTGATACTAAACCCAAATTTTAGTTTTGTAAACAACTCTATTAAATTTATTAGCGTGCAACGTAATTTTTAAATCAAATTCAAAATCAATAAAACTAGTTGGACATCAATTGTTTTTTCGAAACGACAGATGCTATTGATAGTTATTGATACATAAGAAATAAACCTATTGGAGACCGTGTTATACTTCCTCTCATCGCGGTCAAATGATGTTAAAATCCTATCTCACTAGTTCCATTCGTTTTTCAAGTTACTGTGTTAGTATATTAAGCTACTAGATAAGAGCTAAAAGCATGGGCTTCTGTATCTATGTTTAGGCGTCATGGTTATCTGAAATAATTTTATAAATGATTGGTGAGGAAATACAAGATGTATCCCTTTCAAACTTATTTTAGCTTTCTTCTATTTTGATTTCACACTTGTTTTGTTTTATATCCGGAGTGTACTAGATATAGCGTAGGTACTATATAACTACACAATACAAATTTATTCAATCAATATTACTATTGACTGAACAAATTTGTGCACTAACTATAAAGTGATATACTTCTACATTTTGTACATGTTTTAATTTTTCAATGTGTTTACTTCTTATAAGTGGCATACTTTCCTTGTTTAAGAGTCTCTTAATTAGTTTTATTGCCATCATATGAAAACAAAGACAAAAAGTAATCTCTATTTAAATTAACTATCCTTAAAATTTAAAAAATAGTTTGTTCACAATTTACAATTTTAAGCTTTCTTCATAAATGTTAACATCGTAATTATTACCTTAGGTTAATTTAGCTGTAAAAAGACCTGCTCTATTTATTTTATCTAAATTATAAGTGTTATTTTACATTACGTGATAATGTTTTTATTCGTTGTATCTCTTTAATAGCCCTCTCGTAAAATAATTCTTTATCACTTTCTTATTGAGAAACATAGTTGACACTTTAATTGAAATACTTAATTAGAATCGGAATCTCACATTCAATTAAATATGAAAGTAATTAGGGCAAGTAACAACCGAACAGCTTCCAATCGACCCAAAGATTCTATCAAGTATGTATTGCTTGCCCGTTCCGTTATCTTAATAACTATATATTTTTATTTTCTTACGTGTGATTAAGTTTTGAAATCATTTTGTATGCACGATGCTTTGATAAGTTTTTTTCCTTATTTTCTGATTGTTTTCTTGTTTTTGTTTATTTGTTTTTTTATACTCCAAAATCACCACTTAGACAAACAGATCATGACCCATATGATTTTATCTATGTTACTTAAAATACTATGGGTGACCCTTGAATTCGCCTTGTTTTAACTTACGAAAATGCATACAAAATAAAACCGAAACTACCTACCGTCTACCGTTATAAAATATACAAAACCAGTATTTGTAGATTTATCCAAGGACTTACACCTGATCAATTTTAGTTTATTCATCCTTGTTACAATACTAATGCCGTCTTTCCCAGCCACATGAAAGACGGGCCGACGAAATGTCCGTATTGGAACATTTGGGCATCGAACGCGTGTCTCTAATCTCTATTGATATAACGGCACGAAGGAAACTTTGTATGTACACCTTACGTATTTTTTATCCGCGTTCTCCTTTAGATCAGCCTCCTAGTAAGGTGGTATTCCGTTTTTTTGTTTCTTTTATATGAAAGAGCGGTACTGCACTGCGCCGTTATTTCATACAAAAACTTCAAGTGTTACAGTTTTTTGACATAACTGTAACACCCCATGCTCTTCCGAAACCTATAAGCGAACTGTTAGATTCAAGGTGGAAGGAAGCAATACATTTAGCTCGATCGACATTATGTTATTGAATTACTCTTAAAAATGATTCGGATTTTAGGACTTTGTTTGCTGTAGGTTCGCATCTGCTGGGGACTTGGATGTTTTTTGCGAGTCAGATTGTAGGGATCTTTGGATGTGGGCGCTTAATTACGGGGCATGTTTATAAAGATAATGTAATATAATCCTCGTTGCAAACAATTGCGACACAGCAAGGTGATGCAGTCTTTAAATCAGCAGTGCGTAATATAATCTGCCACAAGTCTCGAAAGGTGAATGATGTTGGCACGTTCCTTGATAAATAATGTGTTCTATATTATTTGGATGTTCGTTGTCATTAGGTCTGTACCCTCGCGCATCTTGAGCATCCAACAATACTCAATACTCATCGATTCGTAACGCAGATGTCGAAGGGTTATTGTAAACAGTTATGAATTCAATACTTCAAAAGTTCTGTCGGCAAGGTGTACTTGAACTTGTATAGCGGCATTGAATGTTTTATCTTCAACAATGTTGTCAAACGTGAAACAATCTTGATTATTCTGGTTTTATTACAGCGAATAATGAAAGTTGCTCGAGTGTGGTGCACCAAAACTAATTAGTTTCAATTTGAGCATATTAATTAGTAAACCGACTTTCGTCAGTAGATTAACACCGGGCCCTACCGTGAAACAACTATAAGTGTAAATTGATCACATATTCAGTTTAACGGGAAGAAACACAGATGGCATAGTGGCCAGTTTTTTCACAATTTCTTTAAATATTACAGTTCAAAAATTAAACCTACGAGGAGATTCCTGGACGCAATAAAATTTGTATCGTGATTGGCTGATATAGTTATCTAGAACTGTATATATGTAGGTGTACTAATTTCTCGTGTAATTGTATAAAATATACAAGTGATCTATCTAATGTCATAAATGTATGTGTTTGTATGCTTGTCGGTCTTTCACATCGAAACGGAGCAACGGACTGGCTTTTTTTACGGGAACATAGTTGATGGTTTGGAGAGGCTACGTTCTAACATAGGCTACGTTTTGTCAAAATTTGTACGCGGTTGGAGCTACGAATAGACCCAATTTTAACCATAAAATGCGTCTATAATTTAGTTAAGTGCTGGTATAATTAGCATCTTAACATAACATTTATCTCGGCTAAATTATAGAATATATCTCTAGTGCCTGACAAGGGCGATATTAAGTTGTTACGATATTATATATCGGCCTTTAAGAACGCATTTTATTGTTATTGCCATGAAATAAGAGTGCTTCTTGAAAAACAAAAGTTTAAACAGAAAAACTTGGAAGCTGGATTAAGTTTTATACAAAAGTTGTTGATTTAATTACTGACAGACTTGTTGCCATATTTTTATATTAATGTATATTTCTACGTAATTTTTCGTTTGTGAGGTATAAAAAGGATCTTTGAGTCCAAGCTAGGGTTGTCAACTATAATGTTAGGAACATTATTATGTTTTTGAAAAAAATAATATTTTTTCTGTTAAAGAAAAAAGTATATAAACTGACTTCAGTATCGTTCTGATGATTACCACCGAAATAAATATCGCCCTCATGTATTTTAATTTCATTTATGATTTGTTAACGTGGCCTATCTGGCTTTTAAATTTAACAGAAAATTTATAAGAATCACTAAAAATTTCTCCAATATCCAGTACATTCTAGCACGGCCTTAGGCCATTTTCCGCACGCCTGACTAGCGACCACACTTCTTCTAATGTCACCATGTAATGTTTTGTAGGTCAGTATTGACCCGTTCTGAAGCGGTACACTATTGGTGCAAGGTCACCGGATTCTAACGCGTGTCATTACAGACTGTACTTCCTTCAATGTTGTACTCTAGTTGCTTCATACACATATGTACTGCTAATTATTTATCTTCTATCTTCCGTGCGTGAGGGACTATCCCCAGCCTGACATTGTTAATATCTGTGGGTGGGGATTTGTACTTACCCTATCAGTTGTTTCCTAAAAAAATCATTTCAATTCTAAATTTAAACAACATTGGAACATTTCAGTCGGTATCATCAAAGAATACCGACGCCATATCCCTTACACAATGGAAGATAAAAGGGTGGAGTGCAATGCGATGCAATTCATAGGGGCACTTCACGGTCAAATTGTGTAACCTTACACTTCGCGAAACCCTTCTCCGTTTCAGCACGTGTGTGTCGATAACTTTTGTCGTTCACAATGATTGATTGATTGGACCCACATTTGAAGATATACGTAATTAGTACCTGGGTAAGCTATTTTCATCGATATGTTTGTGTATATTGTACATATAAACACACTCACATCCACACGCACACTGACACAGTAAAATAGTATTTAGTAATGCATAAATTGTCTGTTTCGGTATGCAGTTAGTATAGTATTCGAGTTGTTAGTTTTAGGTGAAATAAAAATCTGTATTATATACACAGACTGCAAGCCAACATGCATTTCTCATACCGTATATTTAAGGCTATGACACACATTTTATCATGAAACTTTATTCCTTAGATTTTAACACTCATACGCTCCTGATGTTCTGATTATATGTACTATTGGCCATCCGCCTACAAACTCCGCCCGCTAATGCATAACTAATACAAAAAATGTGAAAATTTGTGACGGTTTTGGATGTTTATCTTTCCTTCCTGCGCTGATCGAGGGATTAAAATTAAACTTGGCACACAGATATACTACATTCAGGAAATCACCAAAGGATAGATTATATCCCGTTTTTAGGTTTCGTTTTAGGTTGGAATAATGTACAAGTTTATGAGTTTCGATATTGGTGTTTCCTCCACATGCTAAACGTTAAACGGATTAAGATAAAACTTGGCACACAGATAGACAACCAGGAATTGTACATAGGATTTTATCCCGATTGTAAGTTCCCCTGGGGTGAGGTGCACGTAAATATGTTAGCGTTTTAAAGCGCCTGGAATGTAGTACTTTTCTCAAAACATGGCGCGGGTGAAGCCGGGCAGAGACTTGTAAAGTTATACTTATAAAAAACTAGAATAACAATATTGACCGCCTATTGTAAAGTAGTAAACAGTAAACGGTCAGGGATTCGCACCTAAGCAAATATTGCAGTTTGCCCACAGGCGCCTGTAATTTGATAGGACAAAGACCAACTTTGACTATTGACTAAGTTGATAACTATTTTGAATGTATATTTAACTATTTCTAATCTCTCGTAATGCACGATTTTTTATGAATGTGAATTATTCTAGAAAACTGCAACGATAGACAAGGTAAGATTATAAGTTAAGGATGCTTTTTGTTCATAAAATAACACACGTTGAAAAAATTAATTTTTTAATCAAAATAAAAAAATCATTCATTCATGTAGGTATTAATAATATACTTATGAATTATGAATATGTTTTAATGTACAACCATTTCGGAAAGGTGTTTCATTGAGGAGATGGAACGGTGAAAGAAATTAAAATTCAAACAAAACACACGCAAAAAGCGCAATAAGATTTGATATACCAAAAAAATTTAAATGCAATGAAATAAATTATTTTACTTTAACTTCAACTTCGGCTTTCGGGCTATATATTTTTTGTAAACAGTGCTTTGTGTTTGCGCTATATATTTTTTTGTAAACAGTGCTTTG
>DWJZ01002177.1:0-20264 GCA_018249125.1 Asbolis capucinus
GCATTTTTTTACAAGCATGACCTGATACTACGTTCAGCATTGGCTCCAGAGAAAAGAACTCATCAACGGTTAACAATACAATTATGAAATTTGTGTATTTTTCTGTATAAGGATCTATAATTAAAGCTTGTGTTTTTAAATACTTTTAATAAATCTTGTTTCTCTTTTATCCTATCGTGGGAAGTGTTATTCAATAGATTTTTAAAAATATTATTGGTTTGGAAAGACCTATTTTGATTTGGGGATCCATTGGCAAAATACAAAGCTTTAAAGTGATTAATAAAGTAGCCTCCCGTTGGAAACATCATACATGGAAATATTTTATCCTATGCAAAACAGAAATGATTAGTTAGCAATTAATTAACTTCAATGTAGACATTTCAATACTTTCTTCATTCTTCTCAAATAAAACTCCGTTCCGAAAGTACGGACCATCATACATACATACATCACCCTGATTACTGTATTTATCACATCTAAAATCTAAATGGTTCTGAAAATTCCAAATATTACGTGCTGCAGATCTAATGAAGGAAAATTGTTCCAGATCAACGAGTTTTGAGTGGCCCGTTGCTCTAGTGGTTAGTGAATCTGACTGCTAAGCCAGAGGTTGGGGTACCATCCCCACCCAGTTGTTCTGAGGTTCTGGGATTTTCTGTGATGCGCAGGAATATTTGTTATGCGTCTAGGTGTAATAAAAATATCTGGGTGTAATAAGTATGCATTTAATATATGTATGTAGAAATATCAGTCGTCTAATCACTAGTGAGATTAGATGGACCTGTGTGAGTTATCCTGAGATATTAATTTAATTCCTAGCTGTACCTCGCGCGTTGCCAAACATCAACTCATCAACATGTCCGATCGATATCTTGCTACCAAACGCTTTTCCAGAGAATTCTGAACAAAGTTGCTAAAGATACCAACCAGTGCTCTACCAATTCAGAGTCTATAAAGGACAAACAAACATTATTTCTGAAGTATATAGATTTATGGATAACGTCAATAACGGAACCCGTTTCGCATGGCCTGATCGCACTTAGCCATTTTTATAGTAGTTTCGTACGTCATACCACAAATGTGCGGACCGTAACGAGTATATACCGTTAAATTTGATGCGTAAAACAGGCCAAAGCGTGTTGTTCATTGTAAAATATTCACAGATAATACGAACTCAATGTTCTGGATCTAATGGCTAATTTACATGCACATGTATTAGCCAAAAAATATTAAAGGTGACTCTTATTTTATACCTGTTTAATTATAATAGATACGAAGTTGAGATTAAGTGTAATTACAATTGACTAACGTGTTATTCAACTGGCTGTGACTTGGTAGGTTCTTCGTAGTTATTTTTGGCTTCAGAAAAATTTAGCAATAAAATAGCATATCTATTTATTCTTGTCAAACAAAACCTATATTGTTACCTTTCTTCTACTTATTGTTCAAGTCATTTATCGAATGTTTCACAATTCCATGAAACTGGCAAGAAATATTTATAGAGAGCTGCTATTCAGAATAGTTTCATAGAACTGGAATTATTTTATTGAAGTGTTTCGAGGTTGTAATGGACTTAAAATAATATCTTTATCTTATTATTACTATTTGCACCCACTGTATTGTCTCTCTTAATGAGATCTTTGTATTATTTTTTATTAATTGTCCATGTGGTATGTTGATAGCTTGATTTTTCCGAATTTCTCACCAATTAATATCATATTCCAAGCAGTTCACTCAAAACCTTAACAAATTATACATTGATTCCGTCCTTGGGAATCGATTCATCTACTGGTAAATCGCATGAAACTCCGTTCGTTAGAATAAGTTTATTGCAGACAGATAGCGAAGGGACTTAATTTGATAATGTGTAGTGATGCCACTGTCAGGTTTCCAAACGTATCCTACAGTTCCTCACAGACTCGGCATTAGCGGTTAAATAGTGAAATAGAAGAAATAAGTTTCATTTATTAATCAAAACTATGAACAATAACAATTGATAGGCCGGTTGGTCTTGTGATTAGTGAACTTGACTGCTACATTGAAAAGTCTTGGGTTCGATTTCCACACAGGTCAAACTTTTCTGTGATTAGCAGGAATGCTTGTTCTGTGTGCCTGGTTGTAAATATCTATACAAGTATGTATTTTGATATATATATGTTTGTTTATCAGTTTTCTGATCACCATAGTACAAGTTAACACTTAGTTTGGGGTCAGATGGCCGTGTGTGAGTTGTCCGAAAAAAAAAAATATTACATATACTCGGTGCAAATTCGATCTGGATTTTTTTCTATATAAACTTGTCAATTTTGCGCCGAGTATACAGGATTACTTCTGTTTTAAAGTAATTAAAAATGTAAGTGTTAAATGACTTACCCATTGGAACGTTTAAAAGACAAATGAAATCACAGCTTTTTGGTAAATTATATTACAGAATAGACGATTAAATAAGTCCCAAATACACCTGGAAATGACTACTGCATCTAAGTCTACATATTTATAAGATGCTACAGACCTGGGCTGCGATCGACCGTAAATTAGTATTTTATAGGATTAAATCAAAATAAATTAGTAGGTGTATTAAACATGTACACAAACCATCAATTTATCAAATGCATTAAATAAAATATTAACTTTCTGTACCCCTTCTCTATAAAAACTTTAACTATCCCTTCCATGCTCTTCCGACTGCGATTTCGCCTTTCTTGATTTTTTACGATTAAATATTTGTAAAAAGAGGGAGAAACTTATTGACTTATGTATAAATATATCATATAATTAACACATCTTTGGACAATTCACACACGGTCACCTGACCCCAAGCTAATTGTTAACTTGTACTATGGCGGACAACTGTTAAACATACATGTACATATATTTTTGAATACATACACCCAGGCATACAGAAACATTCCTGCTCATGGCAGAAAAGTTTAACCTGGGTGGGAATCGAACTCACGACTTTCAGTGTAGCAGTCAGGTTCACTAACCACTAGACCAACCGGTCTGTTGATAATACAATATTTGGTACACAGGCATATTATGTTCAAAGGTAGCGAGTAGATTTTATTTCTGCGAATCTTCATCTCTATGAAGCATCTATACAAAATGGTGGTAGACTCAAAAAAGGATATTCATAAAGGTGATAATAGCTAGGTACCTGAGTGAATAAATGAATTCTGAATTTGATTATAAGGTATATTTTTGGCAAAGAGTATACTACCATGTTCATATAATGTCCTTTGATAAATGAATACCTTTGTCTCTTAATATACGCTTCGTCATATCCCAGCGCATAAATACTAAAAATACGTTAGAAATGATTTTATTATACATACCTATACTGTAAAAAATAAATTTAGATTTATAATTATAAATATGATGTGGTTATAAATATCAAGAATTGGTATCACTGCAGGTAGTCGTTCAGCGATCGTCGTAAACATGCTCCGAACGAACTGCTATTACTGATGCTAGTAAATGCCTCCCTTCGCTTCGGTGTATAAAGGAACATAGATTGGATACTTCAAATATGTATATAGATAATTCTACTTATATTAGAAATGCGAAAGTTTGTGAGGATGGATGGATGGATGTTATATTCCTTCACGCAAAAATCACTAAATGGATTTGAATGAAATTTGGCATAGACATAGACTACAGTCTGGATTACTTAGGGTACTCTTTTTCAACATACCAAGCGCGAAGATGTTTGCTCCGCGTAGTTTCTTTGGTACGTTATTACGTAGTAACTCAATGATCGACATCTCTATAGGCGCGGCAGTACAGCGTTACTAGGGATCGCCATATTTGATTTGAAGTAATCAAATCAACTCCAAGCTTCAGTTAATTTGGCAAGCTATAATTAAACAATCAAATATCCAGTTAAAATCGTAAATCAGCGGGTTTAATTGTTCTGAGGGGATACGCACATGTAGTATTTAGTGAGTGCATTCGTTTGAAATTTATTTTATGCAAATAATTAAAGTTACTCACACAAATATTATTTTTAATACTTCTTTTCTCATGTTTAGCTTTCAGAAATTAAGTTTTTAAATTTAATTTTTTCTATGGAAGTATTCTATAATCAATCCGTCTAGATGTGAAAAAGCACGATATAGTCGAAATACAAAAAGTGCGTTTGTAAAAAAGAGAGAGACAATACTAAATAAAAATGCTGAGTTGAATGAGGAATGATTTGCCGCACTTTTGTTATATTAAAAAAAATCATGTGTGTGCGTTCATGACTAATGATTGCTGGTTACAGATTATTGGCGCGAGAAATTAAAAATCATTTTTTAGGTGCGTTTATAGATCATGTTGCCTTGAGGTGAGTGCAATATTTGTATTAGAATATTATTATTATGTTAAATTCATACGAATGAGTTGTTAGTATAGTATGATTCGTTTTGCGTAGATAAAGGGTCGTTTATAGTCCCTCGAGTTGCTTTGATTATACGTAGTCTGCCAAAGTTCAGCAAGAGTGACAATTACAAACGCAAATTCTTGAATGCTGCCGTGCTTTTGGGGGGCACGTAAAATCAGTCTAGGTTATTATCATTTGGTATAAACCATTAAGCCACTCATGGCCACTCTCTTCGCCACAAATCTCTCCTCCAAACAAAAACATCCATCATTTGGGTTAGCCACTATTCCCTCCGTACTGGAGCACTGTGATGGAATTCTCTAGGCCTCCTCAGCTACGATAAGAGACCTCGGTAGTGGACCAGCGGTTCCATATCCATCCACACCTGTACAAACTTTCTTGCTTCCAGGTTTTGGCTATTCAATTGTTATTTAAAATGTATGAGTCATTAATTGTCATGTGAATTTTTAATAACATGCTATTGAAAAAATACTATGGTCACCGCAATACGTATGAATGGTTATCAATATCAGCATAGAAGGATTCCCCTGGTTTTTCATTGAATAGACGAGTCCGCGACGTAGGAAGACAGCGGTCGTGGCGCGTGTTTGCGTCAGCAAAGGGTACAATTATTATTCTTAAACCGTATTATAATTACAATTCAAAATAGCCTACACTCATCGATCAATTCAAAAACGCCCATCATGCGTTCAGCAGTGTGAAGCCGCCGAAAAAATCACGCACCGTGGGAAGCCCGCTGTATTCAAAAATGGTTCGACCGAGCAGCCGTAGCGGTTCAGTAGAATACCGGTCGTTTATGACCGAACAATTTATACGGTTTTTTACTGTTTGGCCGTCGGTTTATTGTCGGTTAGTAAACGTAGCGATCCGATCGGATTTTGTTACGCTGTAAAATTTGATTGTTTTCTTTTAATTGCTTTACAGCCAAGTTGAGTGTTTTTGGATTTGGATGCCTTAACTTTACATCTTTAAGTAACAAGATAATAAGAAAATAATTGTCAATATTATGTAAGGTATAGTATGTAGGTAATGCTTAGATTGAGAACAGAAAACATTTGTCTCATGAAAAGACAGGTCACTAATACAAATTTTACAGTTCGGTTCAGTTTCTTACCTCTGAGGCCAACTTTTATGATGTTACTTTATTATTTGTGGCATATAATAAAATTATGACAAAAATATATTCTTTATAGAATCAAAAAAATATTAATAACACCATATACCGGTTTAATAACACCGTGTATCGGTACCGATTTAATATACTTTTTGCGGTCAAGGGGCCTCCCCTTTTGCTTAGCATGTATTACTACCGCAAGTTCTCCACAGGGTTAGTGGTTGTATGTCGATTTGTGTTTGTATGTTGGTACGTGCGTTTACGTGTATATTAATAAATCCTACTTCTCAGCTCCCGGGTTATAGGTAAATAAAATCAGTTATATAAAGCCTGTAAACAAAGAAATACTTAAAAAGATCAGAAATCGATTGAGCGTTTAGATAAAGAGGGTAAAGAGAGAGTGAGATGGAGAGATTAAAGGACGAGGCTAGAGAGAGAAGTTAAAGAGAGACCAAGAGGAGAGGATAGACGAAAGGCCACAGGAAGGTAGTGAAATTATTACAAAATAAAATCTATTTGTAACACATTGTTACCATTGTTGCACAATTTTCAAACCTAAATTTACCCCTTTATGATACAAAAAAATGTCGTATTACACCTTTAATCTACCTTAATTAGAAAGTTATATTTTTAAGTGTGTATCCGTTTCATTTTATTATTAGGTGTTTTAAGAATCTATTTTATATCAACAAAATAAACTGAAGCATTAAATGTGATTCGATTTATTCGATTATTTTGAAGGCAATACCATAATTTACCGACACACTTTGCCAAACCAGCATGCTAATATGCTAAAAACAAAAAAGCAATTGTCCAAAAAGAGATTAACAATGAAATGAAGTGTTAATTGTGTGGAAACATTGAAAAATGATCAACATATGTTATATAAATAGTCATAAATAATGCCTCGAAATTCAGTTTAAATAATAATAAGTGCAAGAGCAGAACAAAAATTAAAAATCAACATGTTATTAATTTCGTGGCTGGCTGAGGTGTGAGATGAGCTCACAGTGATAGCAGCGGAGACGAATTATACCTTAAAGATTATTTAATTTTAAATCTTTGTTTTTTCTGGGTTTATTTTATTTATGTCTCACTGCTGTACTTCGAGTCGTTAACGGTTACTTAAATTGATTCTTAGGACAGATTGTGTACTAACGATCGAGGCGTTAATGGTTGCTTAACGAGCGATAAAGACCGATATGTAACCAGTAACCACACTGAGTGCGGCTGTTAGCGCTTCAATAAGCAAACGTTTTTGAAGAAATCAAATAGTTTCCTGATTCAGAATTACTCTATACATTAGTAAGTGTGATAATCTCAGTAAGTGATCGCTATTAATTCTTAGTGTAATTTCGTTAAACGCCAAGTGATTCAATGAACAGCCTAAGAGAGTGCTAACGCAACTTTATTTACTTTCCTACGCAATACTTTAAGTAAGTAGACGGTTAATAAACAGGAAAATGTAAATCCTTCGAGAGAAAGTGTTAAATCAATTTATTGTTCCTGGTAATGGCGGTAATTTAAGGATTTTTACATTTTATATTTAATTATATTGCTTGGGTATAGCCTTTAAACACTACCGTTTACACTTATTGCTTAAAACAATTTTTAACGAAATTCTATCTACTATTAAACATATTTTTATAATAAATAATAGTTTTACTATCCAGATAGAATTTCGCATCTCACATTAGTAGGAGAATTTGATTTGCTACATCCAGTCTACTCTACATATTTCTATAGTCCAGGTTCAATTCCGAGGTAGAGTTTGAGTTACGAGGCGAGTCTAAATAACTGCCGGCCACTCATTACATTCTCCGTCGCTATTTGCATAACTATTGGAATCGAAGCCGGGACCGACCGTGTGTGTTTAGAGTCTGATGTATGGGCTGCCGGTGCTAAATGAATTCGCTGTCTGACACCATTGTTTTATTTTGCGATTGAGTTTATTTTGTGTTCCCAAGAAGTGTATTGTAAACAATCGATTTTGATATTGCATACTGTTCTTCTAATTTTATAGCTGAAAGTCTTACTAATATTAGAGGCTAAGTTTGTGAGGATTGGTGGATGTTAGTTAGTCTTTATCGCAGAACACTACTGACTGGATTTGAATTACATTTGGCACACAGAATATTTTTCTCATTAACAATTACTTTAGTTTTTACACACCATACGAGTTAAGCCAAGGACAGAAACTATATAGTATAAAAGTTGACTAATAACTTTAAAACATCTGCTTAGTGGCTTAGGCTTGAAACCTTTAAGCAGATTTTTTTGGTACTGATATACATTTGGTACTGATATAAGTAAATTTTACCACGAAACAACACTTGTATTGGTTTATATATTGTACTTAATATATGTACTATATAATATGTATATATGTATACCTAGCGATACTTAACGATAAAAGATAAGGACCCACAAGTCTCCATCGTCCATGCATTTCGGGAAAACCCTTATAAACCTTTTATGGGTTAAGGCTTTTGTGCGTTCCTAATGATTGAAGCGTTCATAGCCTGGGGGTTTGCTTTGATTGAAAGCGATCGAAAAAGTTAAGCAACAGCGGGCGCGGTCAACAGGAGGATGGGTGACCGCTAGTGGTAAACATTTCATTAGTGCTGTCGTGCTTCGGGGGGCACGTAAAGCCGTTTTTCATCAATGGCAGTCGTAAGTATTGTCCGGGGCCTTCGGGTGACATTAAAATTTCCGAAACTTAAAATGGCCACTAATCTCTGCGCCAATCTGCGATGGACCAGCGTGGTGGAGTATGCTCTAGGCCTCCTCAGTTAGGTAGAAAGACACATGCTCATTGGCTGAAGATATTAAGCTTCTATAGATATTAGACAGCCGCTTGAATTCCCGCCGGACAATGAAATCCCGCCGGTTTCTGCACAGATTCTTGAGTCCTCAGCCGGAACATGAGTATTTAGTTGCTGACTTTTAGCTTTACCGAAATAAAATAATACTAGTAATAATAAAAAAATATAATGTAATAACCCATAAACCTTGCCAACAAGTCGACTTCTGTAATCTCTTGAAACATCCTAGTTGACGGCCTGAGGGGTTGCAGTCAAAATTCTGGTTATCGAATTTCCTCTTTCTTATTCCCCATCCAGGGATACTATCAAATAGGCAGCAGGGCCGGTGATTATAATAATTATTGTAATTAAAAGTATTCGAATATTCCTCAGTGGTTATTTTAGTACCACTAACAGGTTATTTCGCAAAATCCTAAAATAACAGCACAATTCTTATTTCGAAACTGACATTTTTTTATTACGCTACCGTCATTTGAACAAACGCACCGATACCGTTTACTAAAACACTTGAAACCAAAAAAACACCACTCGAGCATGTCAGTCGGTCTTTGGTTTCGGAGTAGCAACAAAAGGCAAAAAGGAAAAAATATAGCACCCAATAATAGTCCTTCAATAAAACTTGTAGGATGCTGTCTTTATTTTGAAATTAAAAGGTAACATTTCTCAGAAGAGTCGGGTCAGTTTTCTCACGATGCAGTAAATAAATACATACGTTCGGATTTGATAGAGTTACCAGTAATAAATTGTTGATTATAGGCCAAGCGCCGTCGGGCTGTAAAACTATATATGTTTTATGACGGAAATAAATATAAGAATATAAAAGTGCCTCTATAGTATAATGTTCTGGTATTATTTGAACGGAATACAAAACGGAATACGGTGAAGGAAAACAACGTGAGGAAACCTGCATGCCGGGGAATTTACAAAACTCAAAGGTGTATGAAGTCTGCCCGGCGTGGTGGACTACGGCCTTAACTTTCTCATTGAGAGAAGAGACCCGTGCTCATTAGTGCGAAAAAATACTAGCAAATAATTCTGTTAGTTAACTTTTTCTGCTAGACGAAAAGAGTAAATGAGTTTTTTCTGAGTTTGTTTGCTTATGACTTCATCGCCTCTTGCCGTCAGTTGGGATTGTAGACGAGCGCTTACATATTATATTACATTCTATGGAAAAAAAACCGATTGTCTATGTAGTTCACTAGTAAGGCTTGCTTCCCACAGGTCTGAGAGATTGCGGTCGGCACATGGTCTCGCACCGCACCAAAGTATTACTATCATGTCTAAACACTTATTTAGTTTCTTTACAAGGACACTACACTATAAAAAAACTATAAAACATTCTTTACAGTTAGCTTACACGCCAAACAATAGTTCAATTAAATTTGGTGCAGAAAATATGACGTTTGGTTTTCCACATTGTGTCATTCACATAGACTTTAAGCATTTAGCGTGGATGCTAACAGAAAAAAAAATTGTCTCAAGGGATTTGTGACATCGACATTTCCAAAGAATCGGCTGTGTAATCAAGTTCTGAATATTTATAAGTAGGTAGATAGATAAACTTATTAGTACTAGCTAAATATGTACTTTTGGAAATTTTCAATGTAGGATGCTTTGTTATCAATTTGTATAGAGATTTTTCGTTTCTCTCTGTGCAATTCTCAGGTAAACTTTATAAAATATCTTTGTAATACAATACTGTTTGATAGAATTATGACAAATAAATTACTCAATTTTACTTAATTCAAAGTAGAATAACGAATGTCTATTGATTATTTATTTTCGAATAAATCGAATATGAAACAAAATCTTAATCGAATTAACGAAGTGCAAATCGTAAAAACGACTGTTTTACTTGCAAATTGAGATACATCCTAAATGATCGTAAAACATAACTCTTAAATGAAAGGTTCGAATTTGTTTAATAAGCAGTCGCCTTGAGGTAGTGCTTAAGTCAAGGTGCACTTACGAAGGAGACTGCAATACCACTGGTATTAAAACGATGGTGTAGTCTGATAGGTAATGAAGACATCGGGAATTGTAGCATCCTGTCACAAGGCATAGGGGACAGCGAATGTTATAAGACTGGATGCTAAGACTACGTATAACGTTTTTCAACTCTTCAATCTACCCATTTTATAGTCATAATTTAAACTTTATTTTTCTATTTTGTCGTAGGAACCAACAGCTTGCTTATAAGTCATGAAATTAAAACGAAATACCTACTTAAAAGACACGGATATAACGGCAAACAAGCAAAAAAATTAAGGCAATCCTATGATCGTGTCTTCTGTTTCTACTACATAAATGTCACTAACAGAAAATAAAGTAACAGTAAGCCATTATACCTATATTGATGCTACTCATGATAAGGATGCGTCGATATTTTGAATAATATGTAATTAAAATTGTTGAAAGTGTCGGTTAATTGGTTATTGTAAGTAAACACTAAAATAGGATTTTCTCCAAAGCGAAGCGAGTACCTACCTACTAAATAAATTAGTTATGTACCTTACCTCCAATTGCGCCTTAAATTTTTGAATCCATATCAGGATCCAATACAACAATGTCCTTAAATCAATGAGAGTACTTTGCATTTGTTTGTGACGTACACTGACCACTGCTTACAACTTGGACCCGAAAGGAATTATTTAACCGCCATAAACAGAGATTGAGTTTAAAATTAAATGCGATCCTCTTGTTCACAATAAAACATGGTAATAATAATAATAAAATCGTCGGCTAAATATACTTTTGCTGGAGATATAAGGTATACTAGAGTTCCTGTCTGCGCTTGAAATTCAAACGTAACTCTACTATATAAGGTTAATTTGCCATTATCAGTACTATAGTTGACAAATGAAATATATGAAATTCAAAGTAGTATGCGTCATGTTTTTCAATGATTTGATGTATTTATAATACTTTATTATATAAAATGTTACCTTTCTACACTCCTTCTCCATATGAACTTTCACTGTGCAAAATTTTATGCACCTCAATCCTTGTCATATTCCCAAAAAGGGGTACAAAGTTATAGCCTCACGTAATACTTAATGAAATCTTTCTTATCTTTTCCTCTTAATACTGTTAATAAGATGAATCAAAGTAAAGGAAAATTAAATCTAGATCTTAAAGTACATGTAATGTGATCGTTCAATCACATGAAAAAGTAATAATTAGTTTCTGAGCTATTAATTAACAAGTGTGATGAATTTCAAGTGTTAAATAAGTTAGCATAATTCTTACTTTACTCCAGTTAGACGTTAATCTTGACAAGAAGCACAAAGACATAAGTAAGAAATTTTTCGCTTACTCTTAAAGTAAGCGAATTCATTGGACCATAGAATGGTGTTGCGTGATTTACAATAGTAATATGGCTTTTCTGAAGGAAATAAATACAGTGATATTTAGAGTTCTGTATTACGAAGAGGAATAATTGGGTACGTAAGTCTTCAAGTTAGGTTAAGAAAATTTATTTTTAATTTGGGGGCGGCGGGTTTCATACCATGGCCTACTGCTGAGCACGGGACTCTCCACTTATTAAGGAGGCCTACAGCAATGTTTATAATATATTAGCAAAATATTCTTTACTCCAAAAATTACACAAACGCAGGCTTATTTAATTTAAAATACATTAGTAATATATTAAATCACAAAATAAAAACTTCACACGTACTAACAAGCATTTGAAACTGACGTGTTACAATTTCAGTATTGAGTGAAAATTTATTTTTAAATTGAATACCCTTAATTATCCACGTAGACACGATATTTAGTAAAAATTAATCTTAAATTAGTTTAACACAGCATATTGCGGAACCCTATTAGAAGCCAACCCTTTTTTTGTTAATAAGATTCAATGTATCGGCTCAGGTGTGAATATTTCAATTTAAGTCTCAGATGCGCTGGTGTAAGTCGAACAAAGGACTTTTTGTTTTATACACGAATTTCGGTTAATATAATAGGTGCTAACAGTGGGCTCTCGGTTCTATGTTAACCCGATGTTAATTGAAAGGTGTTTGTAAGAACCTGTCTTTATAATATGCTTGGTAACTTCTTCAGCGCGTGACAAGGATGGATCAGGTACCTTTCTATCTAATTCTGTGTTTTATATGTTTTTAGACGTATATCGTCGCGGATACTAAACATTTTAATGTAAACGTGAGTACCTCACGATCTGTTTTACCGATATGTTAACCCAGTTTGTTCCCATCGTGACTACCCGTTTGCATAAAAAATCTCTGTGTATTACCAATAAGCAATAGCAAAATACCATATGAAAATGAATGCATAACTATCTTTTGTATCTACTTGTTTCCACCCGCGGCTACGACTATGTGATAAATACTACTTATGTTGATACCTACTTATGTTGATAAATAGCCTCTGCGTTATTCCACATATATAGACTACATATATGTCTTAGCCAAATTTCATCAGTTCAGTAGTTTTTTTTAAGAAGTAACAAACATATATCCATCCTCGCAAACCGTCGTATTTATATTATAAATTTATTTAAGTTGGATTATATTAAGTGATTGTCAATCAATCATTTGTCATCCAGAAACTCACCAGCATATCCAGGCAAGTTAAAGCTAAGTACATATGTATGTCCAATTTAATATTGATTATTATTAGTATAGATATCTGTTTTATCTTTAACTCAACGATTGCTTGTCTGCTTGGTTGCGTGTTCTGTTATTAGCTGATTCAATACGTCATGTTCATGAAGTTACCCTGAATTTTCAAATTGTAACTGGTAATACTGGTACCAATAATGTATTGTTTTAGATATTCCTTTTTCAGATTTTCCGAATATATCATTTAACTGCCAGAAGGGGTAGAGGAAAAATGATTGCTTCTGCCAATAGGGGAGTGCACTTAAAATATTTTTTGAGATTATATTCTTTACATTTTTATGGCGTTTTTTTACTACTAAACTAAAGACAAATTGCAGCTTTTTGACACCATAATGCCAGTATGACCATAGTCTGGGTCTGATATAGACCACGAAATAGGGACACGGTGAATGCAAATTCGATCTGGAATTTATAGAGTTTAGTATGGCTGAAAAAATTATACGGATCCCTAAAATCGTCATCCACCAGCTCCATCATGTCAACTGGAACGTCGCAACTCGTCTAGAAAATAAGTTCATTACTAAAATGTCCTGTAATCATCGCACCCCTGCGATATGGGACGTATGCGACCCGTCGGAGCAACACGAGCTATACGTGTCCTTTGATCTACCGCCTTTGTAATGTGAGCCGCGTTGCGCTCGCTCATACTGACACGAAGTCGCTATTAGTTGAGCGATGACAAAATGACCCCCAAACGACACGTTTTGTCTACATCTGCGTCTTAACTCATTAGGTAACGTGTTAGCTAGCACGATAATTAACGCGTTAACAAAGTGATGCAGTTTTTATTAAGTTATTGTACTTTTACTTTGTTTCATGTGGGATCGTAGCTAAGCATTATCTTTGAATGTAAAAATGTAGCCAAGTTCAGAGCAACTATTTTAAACTACCGCTAAAACTATCCACTCTTCCTTCTGAATTTGACCATAATTTGATGCAGGGTTAACTTTAACATGTTTACTCTTCTAGCAGTTTTATGTCTTAGGTGTGTCAAATGCATGATAGCGTGTGTAAATTTACTTAATACATTTCTAATACATTATGATACACAAATACAGAATCTAAAAGGTTATACCTTAAATTTAACCGTGCTAATATTCATAGCCCTTCGTCCGTGTTACACATTTTTTGTTGTAACTTTGTAATTCCATTATATTTTTTGTGAACACTAAACTTGCACATTTTAAAATAAGGAGTGCCTGTTGTACATAATTACTCAATGTCTACTGAATTTGAATTTCTATGTGTACATAAATCTATATATGTATATATATATAAATGAATGTTTGTTTGTTTGTCCTTTATAGACTCTAAAATAGTAAGAGATAGAGCTCCGATATCTTTAGCAACTTTGTTCAGAATTATCTGGAAATGGTTTTGGTGTCAAAATTATATCGATTGGACACATCTTTGATGAGTTGATGCGTGGTAATGCGCGCTTGGTACAGCTAGTAAATAAAGTAACAAAAGAAAATACTTATCACACTGTAAAGAACCTATGGTATTTTTGTGCGCAAGAAATTTTCGTTTCGTTCTTTCCGCTAGTGATAAGAACAAGCAATGTAAAAAATATATAATAGTATTAATTTAATAGTAAATTACGTAAAATTATATAAATATATTAATTTTACTAAAATACCTATAAACTGCAAATATTTACTTCTGGAAAACCTGGACTGTCCATTGACGTAAATACGTACTTATCAACTTCATACCACAGGAATCCTATTGACAATGAAGTCCATAATATGAAGTATTTATAATATAATAAACTAACTTTACCTTAAACAATTATTGTGTATAAACCGAGGTATTTTGCTCCTTCTTTTTCATTGGTTTGATTAGATTAGCTTGCTTGTTTAGATAAAGCTGTCGTTGGAAAATCATATCGTATTGTTAGAGTTTTTTGGGCTCTATCTTTACAAAGAGAAATTGCTACACTGGGCTTGGGTCTCAATGAGAGTGCTACAGGCCATGGTCCACCACGGTCCACCACGTTGACCAAGTTGGGATTGGCGGACTACCCACCTCTATGGACTTTATGGCGAACTTGTCCTTCACCGTAACAAGTGATATCGGCACAAAAACCCCATATTAGAGCAGCGTGTTGAACCATGCGCTAGATCTTCTTAGTTACGAGGAAATACCCGAATTATATACTTTTCAGTTTGACTGGTTTCACCCTTCAAGTACTAGATTTTGATTATTATTTCTGAATACGACATTGATAGAATAACATAAACATTTCAATTAAATTTATTTTATTACACTAGTCACTATAACTTTTATATTAATAAGACTTAATGTACGGTCTGGGCGACAGGTTGGGACGCAAGGGTCATTGAACATTTAAGAAGCTTAAAACAATGGCCACTTCGTTCAGCATATCTGATAGCACCTGCTGAATACTCAAAAAGCCTGCCCTGCATCGCCATCCCTATCGGTCCGAGAAAGAATAAAGAACTGTGCACATTACACCAACTCAATAACTCCATCCAAATTTACCTCATTGAAATATGAACTCTATGACGTACTAATTACGGTTGAATTTTCAGCCACGTCCTATTTGGCTGTGATTATATCGACCGACGACCGCGCTTTGTCTATCTGCGAAATACTTCTTCTACAAAAATGATTAATCATCAAAATCTATCACAAGCAACAGGGTACAAAGTTTACATTTTAATGTTTTCATCTTAGTTGAATAGGAGTGAAATTGGCGTTGAATTGTTGTAATGTGCGTAGTCCTTAACAAAACTTGTTTTTGTGGGCCTGTAGAAGGCGGGCCCGCAATTGATATTAATTTCATGAGGTGGAATTGAAGTAAAAACGCACGGCCGTATGCGTCCGAACGATGACAAGATAGCCAAGTGGTGTTTTTGCTTCAATCCTGATTAATACTTGATTATTCAGACGTCGTAAAAGGCGGTGTACGTGTGGCTATGCCTGGGCCTCCTTGTTCCGGCAACGATCCAGTATCTCATTGTAAACCAAGATTTCCAATTGAATTGCTATATACATCCGACTGTAATGTATGTATGCGCTTAAATTTTACGCTTCCACTTACATCGTTCTCTAAACATATTTATTACGTCATGAATGAAATTCTCAGGAATTTATTCGTTCAATAATGTTTACACGTTTTTAGGTGCTCAAGAATTTTTGCGTATTATTGTAGATAAATATTATTGATATTTTAATGTTAAATTAGTTTTAGTTTTAATTTTAATTATTAAGTTAGACAATAATTATATTATTTAAATAGAAAATATCAAAAACCTTTATCTGCTACTTTTTAGTTAGTTAAAATCTTCCAAAATTTTAAGATTACTGGTTCAATACATTACCTTGATTTATTTGAGGAGGTTAATAGGAGGTAGGTATTTCACCGTTAAAGTAAGTAGCAGTTAAATTTACCTATAATATTCACATGTATGAAATATTACATATAGATTTTTGTGAATGAAATAAAAAACGTTATGCTATTGTGTGATAATTCTGTAACTAAAACACCAGTTAATAACATTATCTAACGTTACATTTTGGCCACCAACCAGCCTTGTTTAACCAGCCTTGAAAACTCCAGACTACGTTCGTTGTTCTATGTAGTTACTTCATTTACCTCAATCCCACGATTCGAATGCCCACGGCGCTGGAGTGCTCCATAATGGTCCATAAAATACGCATACTCGCCAAATTACGCCGTAGGTTACTTACGCCAATGACTTTCACAGTTATTACAATCGCTGACGTATTTTAAACCTTGCACCTCGGAGACACGACAAACGCGACACTGTCAATCAGCAAAGATATAATTGTAGCAGTATAACGAGATGAAAGCCATGGTTCGCGTCTATTTTCGGTAGCCAACTTTAAGGAGACACACGACTTGTTTAGAATAATATTTTCTTTAAGAGTTATTCGTTATTTAAGTGTATTTATTTCGGGTAGCCTTGACGTCTGGAAGGCAGAAATTATACTTTATTGAGTTAAAAATCTTTAAACTCCTCTACAAGAAGGTAAAAGGTTTTAATTGGAAAAAATCCTGATATAAACTTTGCAATCTAACCATCAAATTACTTTTATTTCCTAAAATTGAAATTCAGTTATCAACTTTGGTGCTATGAAGTTTAGTTTTAATTTATTTTAAAAAGACTAAGTTAGAAATGTGTCACGAATACAATTTTGTAACAGTATTATTTTAAACTAACTATATTATTTTAAAACAGGCGATCATTATCAACAATTAAAACATAATGAGTGTTTATTATACGTACCGATCGATCAAAAAAAATATCAAATGATTCTTCTTCTTTCTTTATAACCGTGTGTATTCCTTTCTAATTATTATAAATCTGTCGTGAACACCGCGTCGGAACACTGTGTAGTTTTATTTGTATGAAGCGAGTAAATTCACACGAACAAGTGTTAGGGATGTTGATCACTTGTTCAGATATTTATTAATATAATGTTATTGAGCGAAACAGATCGTGAATTTGTTATTTTTAGTCTATATCGCGTTTTATTTGTTATCTATATTTTTATATTACCTATCATACAAAGAAGTTATTGGTGGGTATGGGTATGACGTTAGACTCAAAAAATATAAAGATATTTATTAACTAACCTTACTGATATTTAAATTGCGATGAAGTAATCGTATTAAGATAAATATATGTATTTCTAAAACAATAAAGGACGGGCGTATCATGATTGAAACGAAGAACATATAGATATATACAGCGGGTCATAATTTGGGTGCGGTTATCTTCGGGCATACTTCGTGTACGGTTCAAAGAGGATACGGTCACCCTATATATCCGATTTGAGCTCAGATCTAGCAAGATTCTACAGGCTTCAAGTACCAGGATGGCTGACCACTAGTGAAAAACATTTCTGAAGGCTTTCCTGCTTCGAAGGTGACCTAAAACCATCGCTCTCGCTTGTTACCCTAGCAATGGTTACCTAAGCCATGTCGGAGATGACTTCTGACATTTTAAGTCGCTTTTAACCTAATACGCACTGGAACAGCGTGGTGGAGTATGCGTTAGGCTTCCTAGTATGAGAGGACGTGCTCACAGAACCTATTTTATTATAAAATTGTTAGACTGCTAACTAAAATCTGTTGTCTCCATAGCAAACGATAGGATATGTAAGCAAGCAAAAGCATCAAGAAATTGCCACTTGCATTATTCAGATTTAAGGGCTCTTTACGCCTCTGGGTTGCTCTCGCGTAATACGATCAGTTAATGTTAACCAAGGCAAGTTTTGTACGTAATTTTCCTTATTTAACCGACTTATAGGTAAATATAGAGCAGGAGTCCCATTTTATACCTGTAAAGGCCTATAGTGTACTACTTCCCACGCTACTAAAAACTGAAGTAAGATTTATACTATAATAAATCTCCAAGTTTTTTTTCCTTTACATTGAATATTTTTTCAAAATTTTGTTGAGGGGGGACTCTAATATGTCTGAACACGCATCACGTGATTTCGATGACATTTTACAAAGTTATTACTTATACCCCCGATTAACATTTAGGATACTTTTTATTCCGAATAATTCCCAGGTTTCACTGGAATATGAGAAGAAAGTTTGTATGGGAATTTTCTAAAATGTCAACCAATTTGCTTGAAATTTGCAACGAACATGCCTTATTTAAATTAATGAAATATCTGTATCTTAGTTTTTAAATTTTTTGTTATGAAAAATGTGTGTGAATATTTTAAAATTTTCAATACAAGCTTCTGTGTGATACGTGTCACCCAAATTCAAGGTAAACACATACACGTGTATGTATGTGTTTACCGAATTTGAAATCTTCATATCCTTAATATAATACTTTCAATATAAGTTCAGCGTTTCTTTAATTTCATCCTATAAATGGCAGAAAAGGGGGGTGAATTTTTGTACCAAAATGCCTCTTAATATACATATGTAGTATTTATTTTGGGAATGACTTGAAATCTCGAGAAACTCTTATCATTTAGGAAACTTTTCATCCCTAATTATAACAGTATTCCCATGGGATACGGGATGAAAGTTTTTATAGGATTTTTGGTAATAAAAACACAATGTTATTGCGTAAGAGAAGCTTCGGGTACATCTAGTCTAAATAAATTAATAAGTTTCCCTACAAGTAACTAAATATTTATATATTTATTTCCCTTAACTATGTATGTATGTGTATGTCCTTGTATTATTTTATACCTGGGAGTTTTTAAAGCGTCAGTACCTAGTTTAATTTCCGATATTGGTTTGAAACATGGATAACAGAGAGAAGTGGATATGGCATGTGGGCGGATCACGGCGACCGACGATACGAGTGGTTATTCATTGGTTATTCAGTCGTTATTCATCTCATTACGTTTCACGTCTCAGTGCTTGAATGTCACTGCGATACGTCAATTGTCGATTGCGTGCAGTAAAATTTTCGTAAAACATCATAAATATGCCTTATTGCGCAAGTTTTGTGTATAAAAACGATAGCAGAACAAATTATTTATCTAATTAAGGTGTTTTCTACCATAAGGTAACACATAATTATTATCATTTTGAAATTATCAAAATTCAAAAATGAAAATTTGTACGAAGACAGTCATTTACGTGCAATAAGCTTCTTAGTTACTTTGTAAAATAATGCTTTTTTTTTAATTGGCAGCGGCAGTCCTACACTAATATTATTTTCTAGAATATTCTTTGCTACTCAATGTGGCATGTATGTAGGTGCTAATTTATGAAATCAGTAGTATTTTTCAATAAACGTACGTTGTTAATAAACGTTCTATAAAAATACCTCAAGAGGCTAATCCTTTTACTCCAGTAAATTTTGTGTCAGTTACACCAAAAAATTCGGTTCACCATCGGACAATAAAATGATGTCTATCGAAAAACACACATTTTTAACCAATGTATAATCAACTATAACGATTCACTGCTATACTAAAGCAAATCGAAGATTTTGTGAATTTGAGCCCAACTACTGATTACGTAACTTAACTTTTAAACAAATTAATAGGCTTAAGGTAAAACTAAGAATCAATAAACGTATACATTTCTTAGTGGGAAACAATGTAATTAGTCATTTACTTGTGTAATTTGGCTAGCCAGTTTTTCATACTAGTCCACATGTATAACATTTCCACTTCTCTCTTTATTCCGTGGTTTGAAACACACTGCGCATGTGCAGAATACAATACAGTAGACAGCATTCGTACTACTTTACCAAGTCAGGTTGGCCGAGCGGTCTAAGGCGCCAGGACAACAGTCCTGGTTCCCAGCTGGGAGCGTGGGTTCG
>DWJZ01002178.1:0-20263 GCA_018249125.1 Asbolis capucinus
GTTTGACCTGGGTGGGAATCGAACCCACGACCTTCGGTGTAGCAGTCAGGTTCACTAACCACTAGACCAACCGGCGTGTCAATCGTAATGATAATACGATAAGTATAGTATAATGTGTTTTGTATAATTATGTGGGTACATTTATTATTGTTTATTCATTATAAAATGGGTTTTTGCATTATAACATTAAGATAGGCACAAACGTTATTAGCTACAAAGAATAAATTATATCATTAGGTTATTTTGTAATCGAGCGCTAAGTTATTGAAGGTAGAAAAGCTTCTCAAGAAAATTGTTCATGAAAATTTAACATGTGTACTCAAAATTAGTACTTGCTAAAAATTCATAGGAAAATTGAATTTGGAACTAAATTAGCTCAAATTAGGTTTATATTTAGGTTTTCGAGGTACTACATGTGGCATAGTGGGGTAGTGTGGGATGAAATATTTTGCAGTGAATATCTTTAATCTTAGTTTTATTGGCCTTTGTTTTCTCTTCACCACGTTTGTATTTTGCTTTTTCTCTGTCATCCTTCCCTTGTTTTCCATTCTATTTGTACAAGCTTTCATTTGTACTTGCAGTGTATGTTTGTATATTAGCTTGTTGATTTGTTCGGGTCATACCTTACAAGTATAATTAGACCCACTTCATCTTACACTTCGGACTTTAAATTTTGCTTACGTCCAGAACTTTACGTCCTGATGATAATGCGTTTTTATGATAAGTATGACCTGAAATTGTGTTCAAGATTGACTCCAGACAAGGGAATTCGTACACGGTTAACAATACAGTTTTAAAATCTTTTGTGTTTCGTATTAGGACTATAATTAAAGCTTGTGTTTTTAATTATTTTTATAAACCTTGTTATTACTACATTCATGGCTTGACCTGCCATTCCTACATTTATCTATTTTATAGTAAAGTGGGTTTAAGACGTACGCAACTACGTCGATACTATGTTACTGTCTCGTTTTAGATTAGATAGCGTCGACGGCAAGTGTTTACTCACAGTGCCCATGTTTGCCCAGGGTTGTTGACTGACGCGCTGTAATTGTGGCGCCAAATTTTCTATCATAAACCGATACTGGGCTCTATCCCCTTATGGCACGTTTCCAAATCGGACACCCGCGGTACTAGCCATCGAAGCATTGTACTTGTGCAACGAACCTTAATCGTTCGGTTTCTGGCACAGGTACAGGTCGCGAGCCTGTACGATAAACAATTCGATTGAAACTTAAATTCTATTCTGGACTTAAAATTAAAGCACTAAGATCCAAATTCCTGTGCGATATATTGGAGTGAATTAATCAATCCACTCATCGGCACCATCGCATTCGCGTGTAACGAGAGGATTATTGCACCAATTCACTTAGCGAGTATGTTACGGCTTAGGCGGCACTTTGTTATTAGTACTTTCCGTTTATGTTAATACATGTTCACAAATTACTAAATTTAATTTAGAAAGGTAATCTCCGTTTATTTTTGGACTTTGTTAGTCATTAGTTATTTTCACATTTCGAAACTCAACTCGCTTTAAATTCGTTTTGAGCAAATAAGTCTTAACAGTCGTGGAATATAAATCTTCCTAGATATTGACCAGGTAGGATGCCAAGTTACAATTTTATATATTCCGTTGTACCAAAAGTTTGGACTGAATACGATTTAATCTCCCTGCCGGGCCTTACTAATAGGAGATATTTTGAAGGTTGTAGATGCAGACAGTTGAACTTAAGTAGAATATTGTGCTCAGTTAAAAGTGTTAACAACAGGTCCAGAAGTAGGACCGGACTAAAAGGCTAAATACTGTTATTTGCTTAAACCACATTATAAATCAAATATCAACGAACATTTGTCATCCGTCGTACGCAACTTTGATAAATTAACAAAACTCCCACCTTTTAATTGCGAAGTTAGATGCAAGTTTCATCTCCAGCGTGTAATTCTCTTTCTAGGCCAATGCAGTCTGATTTAATGCAGTTTGTCTGTGATAAACCCATATGAATGACTGCGGGATGCGGTCTCGCTTCAGATTGGGCCGTGAGCCAAACTTTAAAGGAAACCGGTCAAACCACTGGAACCAATCTTTTTGGATGATCTAATTGAAACTTAATCTTGGATGTCTGTGGTCCAAACTTGCGACTCTAGACTAAGTCTCTGAAGGAAACTATAATTCTGTTAGAGGACCTCCTGGGACCTGCAGAAGTAGAATCAGAATCAGAAAGTACAGTAGAATCAGTCTCCTAAAAACAAGTCCTGTAGAAAACATGCGTTAACGTATTACAAGGCAATCTTCAACGTTCAGCAAAGAGGAAATAATTTTTGTCCCTAATATAGTGAGGAACAAATTGCCCTCGTATGAAAATAGTATGAGGCTGGTACTTACATACCACTGTGTTCCGCTAGGCCTTCCGTTACAGTCGTATGCTAAAACATTTTGGTATAGTAGAATCTCTAAAATGAAGCAGCTTACAGATGTTAAACGTCATCCGCAGATGGCGATGACGCGTTCTATAGACGCCCGTACCCTTAGCTCGTTTATTCACTGCGCCGTCACCGAAAACGACATGACGAAACAAAATTAACAAGAAAGAAGGCTTATATCGGTATGAAATACGAATTCCTAAATGTTGTGATTTGTAATCATATTATATCTTTAAATTAAACGAAATACTCGATTATGATTTTACCGTTTTCTTTATACGCGACTTTCAATAACGTACCTGTCAATAGTATTATCGATTTGAAGAGGAAATGCTTTTCATTCCAAGTTCCACTTAACGGCAATCCCTTAATTGAGGTTTTAAAATAAGTTAGACAAGCACACTTTCTACTAAAATACCTTAAGTAGCTACTATTCTTCGTCCCAATCTTTTGTCTTCTACTTCGTATTCATTGTAACTATTTGAGTTTTGTAGTTGTTATTATTTTTCTTGTATGTAATAAGGTTTTCGTTAAACTTAACACTATTAGATAATACTTGGATCCGTCCGCGGCTTCCTCCTCGTGGTATGTTGAAAAAGAGTAGCCTGTGTTATTCGAGACTGACTTATCCAATTAAATCAGATCCGTTCAGTAGTGTTTGCGCGAAGGGGTTACAAACATCCATCCATTCTCACAAACTTTCGCATTTATAATATTATGGGTAATAGAATTTTAAGTCTACCGTTACGCTATTAAAAGTTAAGTTATATTATCATTAACAACTGTGAATGCGGCAGTAAATCGTTTATCATTATTGTTAGATTGCCTTGCTATACATTTTCTGGGTTAAATTGAACTTAAACTCGATTCTCATGAACCCTCTTCAATATTTGTCTTTTATCTAGTAGTAGCTAAAGATATATCAAGATAAAACGGTTATCTGTTTATGATTTATTTGATGGTTGTATTGTTGGATTCGCGTGGCCATTACAGAGGTTTCGTAAGATTTATTGTTGGGCACTTGTATCGAACACATTTATGTTCATGCTGAAATATTTGCCAATTTCTTTCATGATACATATTTATTAGATCGGAACTAATTTGTTACATGTTTGTAGCTTTGGATTTGTTTTCATTCCCTGATTCTCTTTTCACAATTAAAAATAGTATTTTTTTCTTTTTCTATTTCTTGTCTTATCTTTGTTAGGTGGGTCGTAGTGGCATTGGCTATTGATCCTCAAATTAATAACCAATTACTTTACTTACTTACTGTAGTATTATAAGTATAATGATCATAATTGTATTAATTTGACTTTCGTTAAGTGACCAGTTAGTTCCTATGTTGAAATAAATCGTTTCACTTTAAATTTGTACCTGATGGGGCTGACTGGTCATCTGATGGTAAAAGAAAATCTTTGCCCATGAATATTACCAATACTGGAAGTTGGTTTAGTCGTTTGGACTTGAAAGCGTAACAGAGAGACAGAGTTACTTTCGAATTTTTAATTTTAGTAACGATTAGTCATGATGAAAGACACTTTTGTTGTTAAAATATGAAGTTTGACCTTTTTATTATGTGTTAGAAACAGATTTTTCAGAGAGTCACAGATAAATTGGCATTCTGTTAAATGGGTCAATGTCTAATGATTTGTATTTCAAAAGCGATGTTAAATAAACATGGTTTAAAATTGTTTATAAAAGAGAGGGTAGTCACTCGTACGACTGTACGTGTGTATGTAGATGTATGTTTGTGGGAATGGCAGACAAGACGATGAATGTAGAGACAGAGAGAAAAAAAGTAGACAATGAACGACGCGAAGAGTACAAGACGTATGTGAAATACTAAAGAAGATTAAATATTATTTTGTCGCATAATTGTACTTTAATAGTTTTACTCCGCCACCCGATTACGACTTGCCCATGCTTCGCCCATGAAAACTATCCAATAACCCTTCTCGTCATATAAGCTACAAATATGCATAATTGTGTCTGAAGTGGTCAAGTAGTTTCAGTGTTGACATACAAACTTTAACCTATTATCCCACGGGATTAAAGCCATTTCCTGGAATTAAATCTGTTCTTTAACCATTCTCGGTTTATTATGCCAAATTTCATGTAAATCTGTCCAGTGGTTTATGCGTGAAGCTCGAACAGACAGATAGACAATACATAAATAAAAATTGTTCTGGTGCCTATATCGATAACAAAGCCTTCCCGTGTCAAAATTTTCAAAAAATATTCAATGTACAGTATTGACCCTGTAACTTTTCTTTTATTAGAATTTGTAGTACAAAATATGTAAAGCGTGGAATGACATTGTAAGTTGTGAAGGTGAAGAAAACCGTAATCACATCTAAAGGAATCGATCTCAAGTTATTTATGTTCTCTGCGTGAAAGGAACTGCCACAATGAGGCTTCGTTTCTTACGTATTGTAATGTCAGCACAATGTCGATACGCATCGCAAGGGAATCCACTTTAGAATACGTTGTGTATTGAGCTGATAGTGTATAGATCTCAGACGCATAAAATGGTAATATGACATGTTGGTAGTTGATGAAATTATTTTGTTTGATTTATTCTTTCACCTCGGTCATGATTCGAAAAAAAAATCTGACACAATTTTGTTTTGAAAAGAATGTTTCCAATACAAATTTGTCAAGTTGATGTGTCAAAATTTCTTTTCGATTCGTGTTTGAGGTTCACTAGGTTCTATTGAAAAGGTGAGCTTTGGCTGTAAGTTAGTGCGCCTTTTAACATCAGGTCGGATTGAAGTCAAGCATTAACTTAATATATTTTTTTTTTTTAATAAATATCTTTGGACAACTGTCACACGATGTCCTGAGCCCAAACTAAGCGTTTGCTTGTACTATGGTGATAAAAGGGCTGATAAATTCACGTATATGTATTTTAAAATACATATATAAATATATATTTTTAACACACAGAACAAACATTACTGCTCATCACAGAAAAGTTTGACCTGGGTGGAAATCGAATCCACGACATTCGGTGTAGAAGTCAGGTTCACTAACCACTAGACCAACTTGCTTGTCATATAGTACTTGTAGAACCCTAATGACCTTTCAAACCAAAATAATAGATTTTCCTTCCTTCTGATACAAAACTATACTGCTTTTAGTTGTACATCATGTAGCCACAAATGTTGCTTTTTAATTCAGTCAATTACAATTGTTAGTAACTATAAGTTGACAGAAATTTCATTAAATTCTAGTTCTGAATTCTGGTTTTCACGTGATGAGCACAAAGCAAATGCGAATGACAAGGGAATGTACGTATTCAAATGTGGTGGATCCTGTTTCCTGTTGTGAATTCTACCGTCAAACAACATTGGCATGCATCTTTCAGCTGAAACGAGAAACTAATGAAAGTGAATTTCGGAACGTTCAATATAACCATGATAGAAGAAGATAGTTCATATGTCATATGCGTCATATGCGACTTGTTTTGATTGTGTCATATGCGACTTGTTTTGATTGTAGCCGATTGAAAAAGTAAGCAACATGCGTCCACGGTCAGTAGGAGGATGGGTGACCGTTAATGGCAAACAATTAATGAACCCTTTGGTTCGGAGGACACGTAAAACCATCAGTAATGGTTGTTGTCGTTACATAGTAATCGTTAAACCATGTCGATGACAAACATAAAAACTTCCGACACTCGGGACCACTAACCCTCCAACCATCCACGAATCCGCATTAGCGCATTTCAATATATTTTTTTAACAATACCCACAATTTTCTTTTCTGCGCTCTTAGTATCTATAACTGAACCTACTCAAACTGAAATATAATTTTCCTCTTAGCTAACGTTGTAGAGGAGATTTTTGGATATCAACAATAGGTCCTTTGTACCCTTTGTTCGAAAATATGCTACAGGGCCGTAGTCTAATGGTTATTTGCCTTTGACACAATGTATCGCCGACAGGATAGACCGACAATCGAATTCTTTGGTGATTATAACAGCATGGGTCGGCAACCGTTTCTTATACGAGAGCCAGAAATGTTATAAACGTATTAGTGCGGGCCACCTTTCGTGGGTTCTTGTCGGAAGGATCACAAGAAACGCCAAGTTGAGTCGTATAAATGGGTCTCTGTGGGCCGCATTGCAATTGAATACGGGGCGCGCATGGCCCGCAGGCCGCGGTTATCACACTACGTACTTAAATCATTTCTTAGTACATTACCTGTATACAAAATCTGTACTAATGATCGATATAAGTAACCATCAACGAGTCTTGAGTACATGCGTACGTAAGAATTACTCCAAATATAAGTAAAAAGTGTTATCATGAATAATAAATTAAAAAAATAAATTAGTTGATGCCGCAATCACGTGATTCGGTTAAATGCCCAATCGACCAATTTAAATTGTTTGTACAATTTTGATATAAAATTTTAATTTATCGTGGTTTTGCACATATTTAGTCATAATGTGGGTATTTATCGTACAACGATGTTTCGGCTCAGTTGTTTTAAAATTGTGGTCATGACCAAACATTGATAATTATAATGGTGTTCTTTTTAGAACATTATAACGAAATCTCGATCGGTCTTGCTGCATAGAAGATTCATGATCTTTTTAGGAATTTAAGACTTGTTGCACTTCCGTCCAAGCATAGATAAAATGCTCGAAATGCATTTTTTGTGACAAAAAAAAAAAAAAATTGGGCATTTTTTTTTCAAAATCTAATAATTATTTTTAGCTTTTCAATTATTTTATCTCCCATCAAAAGTCAGATAGATAAATAAAATAAAAAAAATCTTATCCATGTATTTATATAATATTTTTCAAATGACAAAACCATCAAACGATTATTACATTTTTACAAAAATTTAATTATGAAAATATTTACAGTATTTATATGCTGATTGCAGAGATATATAAAATATATAAACAATTCAGATATATTTACTTTAATACTAAATATCATACCAAATACTACTTAAAATGTTTGTGAGCCCTTCTCACAGAAACTTCAGTCGTGAAATTTGATTGACTTATCTACTTGTAAACACGACTTAACAGCTTAGTGTGTTTCATGATATTTTGGACTGTTTCTCTATTTTATCAGGATTGTATTTTGGTAATATCCCGATTGAAAATGCTTCTGTATAAGTCCGCATCTGTATTTTTAATAGTTACTATCCGAGCCCGGCGTACGTTCCTACGAATCAACTCGTCTACTGTATCAATCGTACATATAGGCCTTTAGTCGAATTCAGAATTTTCGAATTTAAATTAGTTCAATATTAAATAGCTTCCTTCCTTCTACCTTACTGCTTGTACTAAACTCTGTTGGACAAAGTGTAGGATTCGTTTGGACCATGCAGTTTACAGTTTTACGTCTGCTATCTTATGTGGATGTTGAATGTAATTCGATTTTGGTTATTTCAAGATGTTCAGGACTGTAAAGTCTTGAAAAATTTTAAAGTGAATATGACTATGTATATCGAGTGAATTAAATTTATTTACATTAGGTGTCTTTCTATAAATACATATGTATAATGATATCGACTCATATAAAACGATAGTGCGATTCCCTGGAGAAAAACTCGATGTAATTAGAACGTGGAATTTGCGCTCACGCGATCGCTCGCTTGATGGGTTCTCTAATGCTATCGATTATTAACGCTAGGGTTGTGGCATGTACTTCACTATATTAAAGCTATACTCTCTACTTTACTATATCTCTATACTTCCCAGAATTTGTAGTGTGGCCTTTATCATAACGTCATTACTGCTGGAATATTGGGATCTGGCTCTCGAGACAAGCATTTTTAGTCCGGAATTGTGCAGGAATTTCATTTAATGCGAGTAGACAAAGGATTTTTCTCAACGAAATGTCGTTCCCATAGATTTTGAACTAGGGTTTGGTGTGAACGCTAACAGAAAAGAAATTTGTCTAAGTGGTGGGTCTCTTATCGCGGCCTCTCTTTGTGAAGAACTGTTACCAATCGGCTTTATATCAAGCGTGATTATTGTTTACTTCACATTTCAATATTCTTGGAGGATATTCAGTTCCTTCGGTTCTAATATATATATTCTTTCAACGAAGTGATATAGAAATTGATAATTGGCCTTCGTTACCGGTAATGCAATATGAATTTATATACGAAATAGGTAGATTTTAATGAAACAAATTTACATTATTTTGTAATGTGATTATTTTATAATGAAGTTTATAAACTTTTGTTCCTGTAACCACAAAATGTAATCAATGTTATTTTACTCTGTTTTTGTGTGGAATAATAATATATACAAAATGATATACGTTTTCAACAATATGTCTTACAACAACTTTTTGCTTATCGTTCTCATTTGCTTCATCTTTAGATTTATGCTGAAGTTATTTTCATTGTACGAAATAATATTAATTTACTTAGGAGACGTCTTTAGTTTGTCATAATCTATTTGTTGTTACTTAGAAATTTGGGATCTCAGAATTTCTGTGATCGTGTCAGGTACATCAAAGAGAATTACAGTAATTTCACGAGATATTTCTTTCATTTTATTTGTCTTTTCATTGACTTAATAAGTTTAATACAATTTCAATGGCAACTTTATTTGTTTCTTTTACATTGTACGTGATATATGTGCCCATTTACTTAATTGACTCTTCAAAATTATCACTTATCTTTACAATCCTTTCGGAAACCTTCAGGAGGTGACCTTAATTTGACCCAAGCGTAGTGTCAGCTAATTTACGGCTCGTTCCATTTGTCAATAGGGATTTATCATAATCTATCTTGTCGGACTGAGCTATCAGCCCCTAGGGGTAAGGTTGCGGCTTCTAAGGCGTGGTTTTTCTGTCCGTTGCTAGTCATGATTTGCGATCTATTATAACAGAACAAGGAGATTTGTCTACCTTGTGGTGGATTATGGCTTGGGCTCTTAACGTGATTCACGAGCCCAGCGTTGGGAAAGTTATGGGTTGCAATGATGACAAGAGGATTTATGACAGCCCTAGCTAGCTATCTTGGCTCGGTTATGTTGGCATGCCTCCGTGTTGTAAATCTTACGTGCAGTGTGTTCGTTGCAGTTGCAAGTATTGTTACGTAGCGATACAGCGTGGATAATAAGTACTGAAATAACTTGTGGCGTGGAGTACGTGTTGCTTGTTATTGTTTTTATTTGAGACTTGTTTATGGTTATTGGATTTTTTTTATGCGTGACTGTATGTGAGAGGTTTGTGGTTTAAAAATTTCATGTAAAGAATGCATAAATATTTAAATGTAATTTCAGATCCATATTTTGGATTAGTTTTCCTGCTGTTGTAAAACGAATTGAAATGCGGTATGTTAAAAGAGATGGTTTTGAAGAAAAAGTACAACTATTATCTTTCACAGGTTCGTTGTTATGATGTTGTAGTGTAGCTGGATTAATTCTTAGTAATTGTTGTTGTTGAAAACAAACACTGGTTTTGCAAGTATGCTGATTTGCAAGTAGCACCTAGCACTAGAAATGTAATAATCATTGAATTTGCAGGGGCACCTCATCCTTAGGAACATTATATATACGAAAGTATCTGTCGGTCTGTCTCGTTACCTTTTCACGCCTAAATTACTAAATCTATTATAATGAAACTTGGTACAGAGGTAGAATAGAACTTGAGATAAAACAAGCTACTTTATGTCGGGAAAAAACGCTTGAAGGTGATAAAATAGTGGATACAATTTTGATGGTAGTTCTTAATTATGAAAGACATAACCATAAGACTGATGATGTGATGTGAGGGAGGTGATTATACTATAGACAATCGCGGGAAGAAGTTAGTAAATTACAACTAACCTAAGTTACCTACTGTTAAACATGTATGAGAAACTGAAAATATTACATTCCGCTCCGTTCTCGCGTGCAGTGCCCGTTGTAATTATGTTTAATTGTTGGTGTACTAATGTGTAATGACGACCGCGAGGTTAGTGGGTGCTTGTCGGTTTAACGGTTGCGACTAGGGTTGCCAGATCCAGGATTATTATTTCTTGGACATTTCTGGGACTGTGAAAGGAATTAGAGCTCTAGAATTTGTTAACTTACCTAATTTCAACTAGTACCTATATAATGTATGTCGAGTGTAAGAGCAGGATACCCAGTAATACAGGTTTTCAGTATAGGGGGCCAAGCGATCTTTTATGAATAATATACTTGAAATGACAGAAATTTTTTTGAAGTAGAGCTTTGGTGTTCGATCTGATATTGGACTACATAGTACTGTTGAATGTTATATAAATGTATGTTTTTGTATTTTATTTTAATATAAGTCTTTATCATAACTTTCTTAAACTGTCTTACAAAAATGTATTATTTTTGTTAAAGGCAAAAACTTTGCATGACTTTTGCAGCTATAGTGATAGTAGTATCGTATCTTTGTGAAAAATTACTAGTATTTGTGAATACCGGCAATAACTGGACACGGGTTAAGAATGCGAAATTCCGGGACAATCCCGGATTTCCCGACCATGTGCCAACCCTAGTCACAACTGCGATTTGAGAAACCGACTAATAGTGCGCTTTGCTAATTGGAGACCTTGAGTTGTGTTGAATTTCATCCGTACGATTGTTGTTTTGTATTCTGCATTGATTAAATATGATTTTGCATTGTAAAGATTAAAATGGTTTATCTTACTTTAAAATAAATGAGAAGAACATACGAAAAGACAAGTTGAGTCATGTTTGTGTCTGTGTGGGCCGCAATGCAATGGCTGGCGGGCCGCGGGTTGCCGACCCCTGTCGTAATATTGAGGGTAAATAAACGAGTTTGAATTTTAAAAATGTGTACTCAAGGCTATGTTAATAAACTGTTAGACTGCAATCCGTATGTTGTTTAAACTAAAAATAAAACCTCTCAAAACACTTGTGTATCATTTAATTTCCTTGCATCGCGACGAGTATGGATGAGATAAATAATGAAAGATATGCTGCTCCGGTATATATATCTGTCACATAAATATATGGAATCTAACCTGTGACTGTTCCTCCACATTACATAGCAAAATTTTTGGATTCCCTGGTACGTGGTAAGGTTTTGTAGTACCCCTCCCCCAACCTAAGATGACATATTTATTTGTAAGAAGGATTTAAAAAAAATACTTATGTATAAAAATTTCAAGTTTTTATTTCGAAAAGAAATACATGTGATATCTAAATAAAACTCTCGCCCCACTTGTTATATTTTGTGATTTTTTCCAGGGTTGTTTCAAGGGGGCCTTTTGGGTCTCATGTGACTAATAGACTTGGGATAACCCTAGTAGTACTACGACCCTTACATACCCTAGTAGTTATAAATTATATTAACTAGGGGGTTATATTTTACTTTACATATTGTTTTGATTTAATATAAGAAAGACACATATTGAAACAAAATAATTTGACAGTTTTTTTTTTCTTTTTGCCCACAGGCGTGACAATGAGAGAAAAAAGGGGTGGTGCCATGAGCAAAATGCAAAAGCTCAGAAAGCGCTTGTCCCTTAGCTTCGGCAGATTATGTGAGTTATCATTGTATTTATGCTTAATAAAGTTATAACATTCAACATCTATATAAAAATACGTAAAACGATCAATTTTACGTCATTTAAAATATGGATCATCATTGCAACCCATAACAGTCCAACTACTGGGTCGGGTCTCCTTTCACAATGTGAGGGGTACTGGCCATGGTCCACCACGCTGGCTAAGTGTGAATTGGTGGACTTCACACACCTCCGAGAACTTTATGGAGAACTCTCTATGGTGCAGGTTTCCTCACGATGTTTTCCTTCACCGTAGCAAGTGATCAACTTCTGGAAATTAGAACTTCCCGCCGCAGGATTTGAACCCAGGACGTTGTTCAAATCCAACGTTCAAACCACTAGGCTCTCACAGCCTGTTCTAGCATTAAATGTGGATAGGTTTCTGTAAAAGTACAAATTTAATGTTTACTATAATAAATCATTAAATGACAACCTCTGAGGTTTCTGAGGTACGCCATATCTGGATCTATAATCTGTATACAAAGTCTAAACTTCGGAGCGATTTAAATAACCATTAGCGAGTGCAATTGGTTCCTTAACTCTTAAGTTCTGTGTTTGTTTTCAACATTTATTTTAGAATATAGTTACGTCATCAAATGTTAATTGTTTCACTGAAATATACTTCGAGCACTTAGCTCTCCCAAAAGAACTTTCAAACATATTTAATTAATTGTTTAAACGATTGAATATGCCTCTGAGTAACTTCAAAGTAAACGCACGCTTTCATAAACATTGTATTTTTATACGTTTCTCGAAATAAATCTTGTACTTCAGTTCAGTACATATATATGTATATGTACATACATACATATGTTGTACAGTTTTAATACACGCTTCGTTCGCTCACGGTATGTATGTTATTTGTGAAGTTTTTACGTCAATGTCCAACTTTGATCGTAATTTTTATGTTTTTATCGTTTTTACTATATATATGTATATATGTATATTATACAATACAATATACTATATATATTGACAGGCTGGTTGGTCTAGTGGTTAGTGAACCTGACTACTACACTGGTGGTCGTGGGTTCGATTCTCACCCAGGTCAAACTTTTCTGTGATGAGCAGGAATGTTTGTTCTATGTGTTTGGGTGTGTAATAGAAATATCTATTTAAGTATATATTTAAAAGTATATATGTATGTTTATCAGTTATCTGTTCACCATAGCACAAGCTAACGTTTAGTTTGGGGTCAGATGGCCGTGTGTGAGTTGTCCAAAGATATTTATATATTTATTGTTATGTTTAAGAGTTTATCATCTTCGTAGTGCCTTTTGTGGACTAACATTAAGACAAATGTTCAAACAAAATTCCTTAAGACAAATCAATGTTTTTTACATTCTACAAAATAGTACTTGACCACGATTTCATGTGAGTTTTTACTCCTGTATCGGGAAATGTAAACTACCTTAATTTTGTGTAGGAAGCACAGATATTAAGAGGACCTGATGGCTCTCAGGTGGATACCGAGGAAGCATGAAGGTCCATCTCCCTGTGTCGATTGATGTAGGGCTTATTGTTAATAAAATGTTGGAAATGTCATGCTCCCCGAATTTACAACATGCCAAGACGCTTTTTATCTGTAACAAGTGGGAGCGAAGGCTTTACTTGTCCTCGGAAGCACGGAAGTGCTGGATAATTTTTGCCATCAACGGTCACCCATCTCCCTACTTACCGGGCCTGATTCTTGGCTTGCTTCAACCTATTGATGGCTCACTACTGAGCACGAGTCTCTCCTCATACTGAGGAGGCCTAGAGCATATTCCACCACGCTACACCAAGCTCGTCCAAACCCGTATGATCGATGGAAATTGCTTAGCTTTGTAAAACCTATACTTGTACAACTTACTAAACTCTGTCTACAAACGGTCCGATATGAAATTGCAGGCATGACTTAATAATGGAGAACGAAGATGCCTCGTACTATATGAATGAAATGTGCACAGTACATTGTTGGGGGATTGCGAAATTTTGTCGGAGACAACTCTCTGCTTAGGTGATTTCCACTGGGAGCGAGATCTGGCCTCGTGCCCGCTGAGGATCGTGGCACGCAATCAAATGGTAATTGAAAATGTACTTTAACGAGCCGTTATAAAACTTAATTTTGTACGTTACAGAGTGAAATGTCTCGCTTACAACTCAATCGGGGATAATTATCAACAGTCGAGACTGTTGACGCCAGTGAGAACGGTAGGGTGTTGATGTGAATAGCGATTATTAAATGAAAGAAATGATAATTTGTTCATTTTAGTGACGGTTTTAACGTTTTTATGACTATTGTACTCGTATATTGTACTGTATATATATTGTACTCACAAAATTAAATGTCCCGCTCGGAACAGGCTTAGTCCCGCTTTCGGGGATAACTTGATCGTGCGTGCAGCGTGCTAAGGAAGTGCGGCTAGCACAGACAAGTGTGGACTGGTCGCCCGCCGCGTAATAATAATTGAAATCAAGTAAATAGATAAACGCGATGATAGCCTAGTGGTTAAGAATTCGGCCTCCTACTCGGGGGATCCGGATTCGAATCCTAGGGCGCGCACTTCTGACTTCGTAGTTATGTACGGTTTAAGCATTTCAATGTCACTCGCTATAACGTTGAAGGAAAACATCGTGAGGAAACCTGCATGCTGCAGGGACTTTGCATAACTCATAGGTGTGTGCAGTCTGCCACTCCGCACTTGGCCAGTGTGGTGGACTATGGCCTTAACTTTCACATTTAGAGAAAAGACCCGTGCTCAATAGTAGACCGTGATGGGTTGAGATGATGATTGTGATGAAACAGATAAATATTTAAATACGTCTAATTATATTTTTACTATGTCCCGCTTTCGACAGGAGAATCCCACTTTTTCAGTCAAAAAGTTTCAAAATCCCGACTTGGAAAAGAAAAATCTGGTAACGCTGATTTTTATGTAATATCTAAATATATAAAAATGATGTAATATCTAAATATATAAAGATATATAAAAATGATACGAATCTGTTAAGATAATGAGGCGATGAAAATATTTCAGTAATAATGACGCCTGGATAAGCTACAGATTTTACAAAAATGCGTTTCAGTTGCTACTAAAGTTGAATGTAAAGTCAAAATACGCCCTAATAAACCAATACCTGAAAACTGATTTAACATGAACTTTCAATAATTCCTTCACAGACCTAGATAAAGTTGATAAAGTGGTGATAAAAGATTTTTGTGTCACCTAAAGTCGATAATTATGATTGATGATAGTAATTTTGTAGATATTTCCATATTATAATGAATTATTCAATACTTGGTCACGTAAGGCCGTCGATTGTTATTGTTGTTTAGCGGTCGTTAAACCTTGTTGAAGGATTTTGAGACGTGTAAAAATTTTCGACACTTGGATTGCAACCTTTTTACTTTCCTATAACGGAGCATCTGTTATATCGATAGATCCTATGTATACATCACATCTAGGAGATGAATTGTTATGCTTATAACTTCGATGATGAAGTACTTTCATCCGTATTTTCGAGCCATTTTTTGAGAAAAAAGTAGCCTGTTTTTTTTTTCAATTTCCATCCCAACTCTGTACTAAGTTTCAGCAAAATCAGTTCACAAATTTTTGCGTTAAACGCAACAGGAGAAAAGGAGTTGCTTTTGAATTTATAACATTAGTACGGACGAGAAATTGTCCTCGCCTCGCCTCGAAAAACTAATATAATAACCCGAAAGTATAGATGTTTGGATGTTTATAACTCTTTCACGAAAAAACTACTTGACGGATTAAAATGAAACTTTACAGTAATATATGCTATACATCAGAATAGCATATAGGCTACAATTTGTAATGATATTATATAATTTTGGCCATAATATAACGATACATATCAATTAAGTCGGATAAAAATGGGCCCTTTGAGAGCTATCTTGGCGTACGCTGCCTAAACCATTGGAGTTACACAAAGATGATGTAGCGTAGGATTGTTTGTTTCGAGTAGTTCTAAATAAAAGTCCGCGACAGCATATATCTACCTTTATATGGAAGCCACTATGACCAAAATTGTGAACCATAAATTTAATTAAATCGAATACTATTTTACAATGCACATTTTGGTTTACATGGATGTATATAGGAACGGACCGGTATTAAATTACGAAACGACGCGAGCGAAGCCGCGGGCGGATCCTAGTACTTATTATATACAAAAATGTATATAAGCCGATGTTAGTTATGTAGCTAAAACTGTTTTAAGTATTTCCAAATATCATATATATATATATATATATATAAATTGTATGTCTCGGGAACTGTTGCGACATATTGTTTACTATTGCAGCTGTTTACGTATAGTATATGTGTTTAGTTTAAAAATATTTAAATATGACATATGCTACACAAATATTTTGAGTACATAAAACGCAAGAATACGTAATGGCGACGTTTCTAGAATTGTCACAGGGACGTTTCTAGTGGGTTTGCCCGCTCGATGTAGCAATTGGGCGATAATATGCAATAATAAATATTTTCACTGCCATAAATGTTATTCTATTTTAGTAACACAACAAACGTGTCTATTTTAAGAACATCGTATGTACATAATCTATTCGCATGAGACAGATCTATTTTAAGATGTGGTAGATTCTAAAATTAGTACTATCATCCTATTATCAGGTTCTAATTATTTAAGTATGTTGTAAAAACGCCTCGTTAGCGTCTGGAATAGAATAAAATAGACTAGTACATGATGATTCGCTTTGGAAAAGTCGGTTACCAGGAAAATAAATCCCGGTTATTAAAAAAACTTTTTTCTTATGTCATTAGAAAATGCTCATCATGTAGAACAACTTTTTCTCAGACGTTATATTCGTAACTCTTACGGCTTAGCTAGGCTGGTGGGGTTCCACATCAGATATTCCGATCTTCGAGTAATTAACGTGGTAGGTTTGGTGTGCTGGTAGATATCCTTGGCATTAGCAAACGGGTTCTGCCGAAGATCAGCGTTGGTTGTCTTTGGACTCCAGCATATTGCAGAACAGAGTCAGAATAAACTTTTCAATTGTATTATTCATATTGTTTTGTATTTTATTTTCCTTTTTGTATTGTAATTGTTACGATAAAATGTTATTTTTTTCATTTTTCTGACTTTGTTCCTTCTTTCTGCTTTATTTTTTTCTTCTTTCTGTCTTAATTTTTTCTTTTAAAATGTATTATAACTTTTATATAAGTTGTTTCAATAATATTAGTTAAACTAGTAGAACGTGAAATCAACAGAAATATTATTAGAAAAAGTCGCACTACAGTATGGAAGTGTGTTTAACTAATTTTATGGTAAAGACGTTCCATTACGACAAACGACATTAAGGAGGCTGCATCAAAAGACGCGTGACGGCAGAAGCGGCTAGATGTTTGTGCAAGTCAACTCGCTGCTTAGTTGCTCGCCTCGTCTCGAGAGGGAAACAGGAAATACAACGGACAACCTCTTGTGTTTCTAATATCGTTTCTTTTTAAGACGCACCTGCTAGGAGGTCTGGATGCGGGAAGCTAAATGGCGCTATTTGGATTTTGTCTATATCGTTTGTACTTTCTCGATTCTTAAAACGTATCCACAAAAATTAGATATAAACGAGGTTTATTAAAAATATTTAAAAACACAATTTTCAATCTATAATACAAAGAAACACAAAATTTTATAACTGTATGTTAACTGTTGAGGAGTTACTTTATCCGGAGCCAATTCTGAACGTAGTATCAAGTCATGCTTGTCATAAAAATGCATTGTCATGAGGATTAAGACTTTATGTAAAATTTCAGCTCTGTAGGTACTGTAAGAGAAAGTGGGTCTAGTTAAGCTTGCAAGATTTGACCCGTAACAAATAAATATACAAATATACTAACGTACTAATTTTCTCAATATATGTACTATTTAGTTTTGGAATGACTTTAAACCACGAGACATTCTTATCATTTACGAAACTTTTCATCCCTAGTTATACCAGAGTTACCTTGGGATACGGGATGAATGATTGTATGGGATTTTTGGTCCATTGGTAATAAAACAACAATTCATTTGTGTAAGCGAAGCTGCTACAGCTAGTATAGAAATATACACTGCAAGTTAAATAAAAGCTTGTAGAAAGAGACGAAGTGAAAAAAAAGTATAATATGAAAATTGTATATGCTGTTTTTATTTTAAACGTGCAAGTGATTTTATATAAAAGTAGCAGTTCCAGCAAACGTTTTGCTATATAAATATATATTAAATGTTATCCCGTGGGAATTATACCATTGTTTGGGATAAGAAGTATCCTAAGAGTCACCCCATTGTGCCTACAATAGTACCCAATTGTATATAAATCAGTAAAGTAGTTTCCGTTTGCCATACTAATTACAAACCGTTATCCCACGGGAAAAAAGGCGAATTCTGGCGTCTAAAAAGTATACCTACCTTTTAGGCATAAAAACTATAACTATCTTTTTAGTTGAACCCAACAAGCGACGGTTTCGGAGATTAGCGTAAACGAACATAGTGCCACTGGATTTTTATATAAGGAGATAAGAAGAGATATTGTTATGTTTAATCAAGATAAGACACGTCTAAATATATTTAAAGTAATCGGTAATTAAGAACACATAGTAACGTAGAATTTAGCATAACAGTTATCTTATCACAGATAAAGTAAGGACTCATAAATCAAATTGAGTGCAATGATTACGGAATTCGTACTCAGAACATGTAACAAAATAAGTAAGATATCTCAACATTATCCTCTTTATTACTGAGTTACTCTCTATTTATTACTGAGTTACTCTCTATTTATTACTGAGTTACTCTCTCATTTTTGAAGAGGCCTAGGCCTAGAGCTGGATAACTAGGCTGGTGTAACCAACAAAGTTAACACTTTGCCGATCTATTTCAGCTGATGATATGACATGAATACTTTAAAACCGTTCCTGCCAAACTATACAAATTGAGGCACTTGTCATTTAGTCTGTCAATCGCCGTCGCTGAGAGAAGTCGAGTTTCGTATGTCGAAAAAAACCAAATTACGAATTTAAATCAACTATAAATTATTAAATAAAAATAGATCAACAGTCTAAATTAAAGACATATAATACAATACATGCACATACATTTTACTGGTACTACCGTCACTCACTTAATGCTTAATAATTTTAACATTAGGGTGAAACCTTATGAGTTAGTTACATCAGAGATTACACGTAGCTTAAGTAATAAACATAACATTAACACCCACAAATACAGTCGTTAATAGTCATTAAAATCTCTCTTTAGTACAGATTTTGTAATAAGGATCCCCGATAAAATAGCGCGACGACGGTAGCTTTAAGTACCATTAATGGAACATTTATAAACAAGGTGGTAAATCTCCTAAGAGGGAAATGGGTCCTTTGAGGAAAACAGCTTCATCGATTGAGGCCGGGAAGGGCAAGCGAGGGACTTGAGGATGCTGGGCAGCTAAATAAACGGAACGGTGAGTAGAATCGGCAATTAACTCAAATGGCCCGACACAATGTTGAGAAACAAATGTAAGGTTTATCGATTTTTATGAGAGGCTGATGATCTTTGTTATCTGATGGGAAGGATAGCTCATGGATTAAACGAAGGAATTATCATTCGGGTCAGTATTCGAGTATAGAAAAACAGAATCGTTTTTGTTAGCACTATCTGTCCTACTAATATTATGAATGTGTCATCTACACAGAGTTACACGTTAGATATTCTTTTAAGGAAGGGGTCTGAATGAAATTTTGGCACAAAGATAGTCTGGAGCTACACATAAGCTACTTATGAACAAATCACGCAGACGACGCCCGGGCGGATGCTAGTATTAAAAATTATTCATTAAAAATTTACACAGCCCAGCTTCGTGTAAGTTTACAAAGTCAAGAGCAGGTTTTGGTAACCCTAGGCTAGCTTGCCTTATGCGGTCCGTATTCCATTGCGGTGCGGCCTACAAAGACGCAACTTGGCCTTTTTTGTGATCGTATCAACGACGATAACTGAAATGTGGCCCGCGGGCCGCATGCCGTCTGTATTCCAATGCGGTGCGACCTACACAGACCACCACGCAACTTGGTAATTTTTTGTGATTCTCCCAACCACGATACATGAAGTGTGGCCTGCGAGCCGCATAGCATCTGTATTCCAGTGTGGTGCGACCTACACAGGCCGTGTATAATGGCGTGCCCCTTTCCTCTACACCTTTTCCTATTGTCACCAGGATAAGATTTTAATTGCATTATAATGTACGAGTAATATCTTACTATAGAATAAGCAAAATAATCGGAACTGTTAGTTTGTAAGCCTCACCGAGTTA
>DWJZ01002179.1:0-20255 GCA_018249125.1 Asbolis capucinus
CATCGGTAAGTAACGTCCCTTGTCTCGCACGCAACGCCCGGCCGGACGACGGAATCGGTATGTTAAAGTGAACTTTATGTGCGAGATTATAAGGTCCGATTTCGTCGAGCGGCCGAGCAAGCGATATAAAAGGGTAATTGACACGTAAAGCGGCAAGCGACGCCGTACGACTTTAGCTCTATCGCAGTGCGAATGTGTTTTTGTCTCTTTGTTTTTCGAACATTATTAATATTCCTTCATTGTCTGTATTAAATATTCTAATGTTACTGTATTATGCAAGCATCCACCGGTTGGCCGGTGTCAGTTAGTGGAACGATTAAAGTTTAACTGAAAGATCATATCGTTCGATAGTGCTAAAAGATACACATGCGTGCTTCTGCAATCCGTGAGACGAAGTGGTGTTAATCTTTTGAAGGAACTAAAATTTTCAAATTTTTCGCACTCAAGTAAAAATCCTAAAATTTTGTACGTTCAAGTACAAATATAATTTAAAAATACATCTTCAGTCATGTTCAATAATTATTATCAATAACAACATGAAACATAACAAACAAGCATTTCCCTTATTTGCTCCATACATTGACAAATCAGTATAAAATTTATGAATGAGATAGAATAAAATTTGTTGTGTTTCATGATGTACAATTGAAAGAAATATACATCTACTAAACGAGCAACAAATTTCTAGCAAAATCTGAAATATTTATAATATATTTTTACCTGGAATTATCTAACATAAACTATGAAACAATAACTAAACAAATTTCTAACATTCGAGATATATGCCACTCGTTTTTGTAGCTATCGTATTGTATTTTTATTTCTTTTTTCTTATCGATTTTTTTTCAGTTTTATAGTTTCTTAATATGAATTATGTCCAATCACATGTGAAATTGTTCACGTATGTAATGCGATATCAATATTAAATTCCAATGTAACAAAATAGTAAACTGAACGTACATTATGAATCTCTTTAATCCATCCCTCACTGTCCACATTCATGCCGCAAATATATGTTTTACTTTTAAAGGAGATACTAATCATACATTCCTATGAAATTAATCTATAAGTCCAAATGTGAATTATTTATAAAATTAATAACAAAAAGGACGGGATTTTAAACTCCAGTGAGGGAAAGACAGATGAACAATTTTCAAATATACTTTTGTACTATGTCATTTTAGGTATATTTTGCTTTTTTTAATCAATATTAGATCGCGAAAGAAAAACATTTTCAAATGTGATCAACGTGTAATTCTTTTTATACGACCCGTCCAAAGTAATACTCAACAACCTTTAAAAAAAATGTGTAAAATGTATTATGTAAATTTTTGTTTTAAATAATATGATTAAAAAAATTAGACACTCTATGCCGGCATATATGTTAGTTCATACTATTGGTTTTATTATATATGTACTTCGCTCCCATCAAACACTGCAATTTGTCAGCTTGGGTAATTTTTACGAACGTGTTATATCTACGATATATGTACAGTATCTACTATATATCTTCTTTATATGTAGTATAAGAGAACTCTAATTATACATACACATTTGTATCCATGTTACGCACACGTTTATGTAACGTATACGTTGAGATATAGACTACGTACATACACACTTTCATGACACATACTCGTTCATATACATAAATGTGTATCTTACATACACTTACACCTTTGTTACACACGTTCATGTTACGTGTATGTAAGGTGCGGCTAAAACGATACTAGACAAGACCCTAAACGTATTACTGTCGGACGGGTGTGTCGTGTAACGCCTGTGGCACGTGTAGCACGTGTGACGTGTGTGACGCAGGTAACGCGTGTGAAACTCACCCTGCGGCTCCGGCTCTGCGGCGCGGTCGACGGCGTCCTGTGCGGCTGCCGCAGCCGCTTCAGCTGCTTCACGCTCGAGCCGCGCGCGCTCCGCTGCTTCAGCCGCCTCCTGCCGCCGCTTCATCTCCTTCACCTCGAACTGAAATGATACGAGGTTAGGTCACGTCTATGTGGTAATATATCTTCTAGTGAGCGAGCTTCAAAAGCTGCTACAATTATGTCATAGACTGAAAGTTAATTATCCACAAAATATTTTGATATCCCATGTACGAGTTTATCGTTTTATGTAGCAGTATGAAGATCACTCCAAGGTTTATTTGCCTGAAATTGTATTCAGCGAACTAGCATTGATCAGTTTACAATATATATAAATATATTTATTTAGAAACAATTCTTCACAATATTGCACTTATTAGAAAACAATATTACAATTGAAAAAAGCGCTTTTGTGTTAAGACGCACGATTTAATTTGAAATATGATGAAATAAAACATTTAGTAACATACATACTTATCACATTGTATCAATATATCTCATACATTTTCTATAAATATTAAAGATAATATAAAATAACATGCGGCAGGCAAGCAAATAAACATGCACGATACCGAAAACCTCACTTACACCATCCAAGTAGTTAAAGTACCATGCACCTTCGGGAAACAAGGGGTTGCGGACTTGGGAGAGCAGGAGAAGAGAGAAAGAGAGGGGGATCGTTTTCACCTCCTTCCCTAAATCGTTAATAGCTTTGGAACTACTCGTGAGTCCGGGAAGTGATAAAACTGCAACGTTACTTTTCAATTCGCTGTCACATTTCTTTCTCCGAGTCAATTTTCGTATCAAGCTCCTAGCTTTACCGGATTTAGATGAACAACTGCTCGTCGAACGTTTTAACAGGGACACGTTAGGATATATCTGTTGGTGCGCCAATCTCTGCCATAGAATGAGATCGATGCACGCCAACTTTATATCCATCTCTTCCTGACACTCGCTGGTGTAATCGAAGAAAACTGAGCTGTATATATCGGGTGTTACGGGAGTTTTTTGGGGGGAATTAGGGGGGGTGCTAGACTCGGATATGGTCGAGAGGGTTTTGTTTGAAACCCCGGACCATAGGTAGGAATCGTTTTTAATAGTCTCTGTGCAGTCTATTCGAAGGCTTCGCGGGTGGTTGTATTTCTCGGGTAACTTGTATTTCTCGCTTTTCATTATTATTTCCCGAACAACCTCTGCATCTGAACGTGTTTGAGGGGTAGCATAAATGTGAGATTTACGAGGTGCAATGGAAGAGGGGGGATATATGTACTGGAAGGTCGTTTCGTCAGTTTTTTCCCAGGGTTCTGGAGTAGACCATAGATTTGCTGCTTTCAGTTCAAGCTAGTGATGAGGTGGAAAAGAAAATAAAAATTATAAAAAAAGCCAAAAACCACAACCAACAAGCTACACACCCAAGTGAAGAAAAGCTATTTGGAATATATGAATTATTTTGAACGCTTTCTAATAAAAACAATGAGAATTCACCAGTCACCAACAAAGCCAATTAATGCGTTCTATTTTTATTGAATATTCCAGATATCTTTTATATATTTAGTGTTATCTATTAGAACCATCTACAAAGACACTAAACTACTATATACAGCACATGAACAGTAATATTTTTATATTCAACAATAATATCCCTTATCAGCAAAATTTATTGTATATATTTCTCTATTTTCCAATACTTAAAAACCGTCTACAAAATATTAAAAGATTAAGAAAACACATGAATGGTAGAAAAGTTGTAAAGATGTGACCAAGGGATAATAAGAGATTTATTTATTTATTTGGGATATACAAACCCTCCAAATTTTATTGACAACTTCCACTATTCATCTGTGTTTCTGTCAATAGTTGTCTATCACTTGAAAAATACCTTATATTCTAAAGTGAAGAAACATTATTTTTTGTGAAGTGTATATTATAGCTGCCAAACCATAAAACACAGTAAAGTAAAAAGATCTAAAGAGGGTTAAAAATTACCATAAAAGAAACATGTTTCACCAATACAAAATCATAGTGCTAGTTTTAAAAAGCATTTGAAAACAGGCAAAATATCCTTCCAAAATGCAAGTAATCATACCACAATACCAAACATACATTTATAAAATATAAAAAACTTACAGTGGTAAGTCTCTGGAGGGCACTGAATCGGTCTTCCTGGGCCGCGGCAGACTTCTCGAAGGCCTCGTGTTTCTTAATAAGACTCTCTACCTCGTCGATGGTGTGGCCTAGCTCCTGCGACATGAGGTAGGGTTCCTGAGCTATCAGCCAAGCCTCCGCCACGGCCGCGTCGCGCGCGAACTGGTAAACCTCCAGGACTGTGGGAAGGTGAAGGGGGATGATATTATTATGAAGGTAGTTGAGAAACTGGTACTTGATATAATATGTTGAGGAGAAATATATGGCACAGTACTATATATTTTAAGAGTGGCATATTTCGTTACTACGCAGAGGAGAGATCCAAAGCTAAATGACTTAAGTTTATTTCATTCGTTTCTTTTTTATTGCGTCAGAATTCCACAAAGTAATGCCTCAAAAAATGGTGTATAAGGCGCCGCTACCCGTACCAGGCAAAACTGCGGGCATCAACAGGACATAAGTGCAGTTACGCTAAAAGTTTACGCCCTTACTATTTTCCGACTATTTGATATTTGACTAGATGATGTGTACTAACTGAGCTGCAGGTTCTCCCATCTCTCCTCCCACCGGCGCAGCAGCGCGTTTCGTTGGTTGGTGAGCGCGAGCAGCTTGTCCCTGATGTCGGCGGCGGCGTAGTGCTGCCGCGCGAGCAGCTCGCGTCCGAGGCCGATGCACGCCGTGAAATTATCCTCGCGCGTCTCGATCTCCGCCTTCAAAGACTGGTGGTTGTTCATCAGCAGCTCTACGCCGCTTACATCCCTGGATTTATATAATTTTTTATTTTTTCAGGCTCTACAGAATATAAAATAATAATATATAAAATGAGGGTGGTAGATAGGTTTGCGTCAAATTTTATTGTCTCTCTGAACTATGAGGCGCAAGTTTAGCGGATCGTGTATAACATTTGGTGCACGTAATATCCCAGTTCTTTTTATTCAGTCTGATAATATAGATATGTTGTTCTACACACGTTGTTGCCACATAACTAACTCACTAACTAAATACTACTCCTAAATTTCTAAGATATATTTTCGATAGTCAGTCCCCATCACGGTATTGGAACCTAATATGCACTGAAAAAAATTTTACAAACATCCAGCACAATTTTCAGCTCTTATTCAACTGCTGTACTCACCTGGGCTTCTCGCCAGTATTCATAGACCTGACGACGTCATCCATCCACAAGGTCAGATTGCGCACTTGGTTCAGGAACCGGTAGAGGTCGTCAGCGTCCTCAAGTTTGCCCTTGCGCGCGGCGCACGCGGCCTGTAGCGCGTGCCACGCCTCGACCACCTCAGCCTCGCGTCGCGTGATCTCTGCTGCCTTGTCACCCGCGTACGAAGCGCCTAGACGTGCGCACTCCGCGCTTATCGCTTCAACCTGGTTAAAGCGTAGAATGAGTTAACATATCGTATTCATCATCATAGCAACCCAAAAACTGTCCCACTCAAACTCAGGTCTCCTCGCAATTTGAGGGGTACAGAACATAGTCCACCACACTGGCCAAGTGCAGATTGATGGGCATCACACATCTTTGAGAACTTTAAAGGCAAATGGGCGTAACCCAATGCAATGCAGACTGGTGCAGCGTATTAAAGTCGTAATCCGTTTTGTTGTAGACCTAGGCTACTTATGATAAAAAAACGGAATGTTACGTATCCAAAGGCAATATACCTGCTGGTGCAGCGTGGTGAGATCCTGCATGAACGTGTGGTGTTTCCGCTGTAGCGCGCCCACGCTGATCGCGTCGCGGCCGAGTTCATCGCTCACGCCGCGCGCCTTCTCGCTCACTCGCTGCAGCGTGTCCTTGCAGTCATGGAAGTACTTGTGCAGCTCACGGGATGCTGCCAACATCTGGATAGGTACATATAGGTTAATGTTATTTCAAATTACATTTGTGTTATAAGAATTACTGAAACTTAGAATTTATGAAAAGCGATGAAGGATAAATATAACATACACAACAACATAAACAAAAGTCATCAAAATTACACTATAATTCAATAACTACAGTAAAAGTACAGCGTAATTCAAAATTGACGACAGTCGAATCTGACAAAATTCAACGACATTTGCACACTATCATGTTACGCAATTGAACAGACTTACGCACACACGTGAATGCGTTTGTTCATTTCAACAGTTTATCCATGTTGTTAGATCATAATGAGTGTAACCAATTTGTGAACTAAACAATAATTATATTAAACCGCGTGTCAGAATAGAATGTTCTAATTGAGGTGATCAAGTATGCGTGTCCTTTGTTTTACATATAAAAAGGTTTTTTTTTTTAAATCATAGCACAATCATTGACCTTAAAATTAACTTTACTCGTTATAAAAGACTTGTCTTTGAATTAATGTAACAATACGATACATTTTAACAATGGACTATAATCTATTTTCTTTCTTAAGAATTCATCAATATCACATTTTTATTACTACTCTGGGATATATTAAATAATGGTTAGCAACATCGGCATACCTGAGTCCTGGTATCGATGAGCTCGAGTAGGTCCTGCCAGGTCTCTTTAAGGCCTTCCTTCCACTGAGCGATGAGAGCGTTGTCAGAGTGGCCCATGCTGATCATCTGGTCGGCGATACGCTCAGCCGTGGCCACGCGCTCTGAGCCCACCGACTGGGTCTCGCGAGCGAACTCCTTGAATCGCTCCCACAGCAGCTGGAGACGTAAGATTTTATTAAAGGCTGGGAATTAAATTTTTCAAATGTAGTAAAATGAGATTGTCAACGCAATCTAAGTGAATAAAATACGTATTATTAGGAATAACCCAAAATTTAAACAACGTAAAAAGTACCTTACAATTGAATCAACAAGTGCACTACTGACCGTGACATGCTCGTAGTCCTGGCCGAGCTCCTGCGAGGAGGCAACCAGCTCGCGCTCGGTGATCCAGTGCTCCAGGTCGTCCACCTCCCGTGAGAGCTGGAACAGCCGCAGCGCCTCGTCGAGCTTGGCACGCCGCTCGCCCGCTAGGTCTTTTAGGCCAGCATACAGCTTGTCCACCTGCGACTGCTTCACCGACACTTGCTCGCTGCACACACAAATACACTACCTTAATATTTGTCTTTGTGTTTATATTGAAATTATCAAACGTTACTGTGTATAAAATGTATGGATGTAGTATGTGTAATGTTATCAATAAATGATTTAACGTATTTTTAATGCATTTTTATGTAAAAAATACATTGCTACACACCTCCGTGGAAGCTTTAACTATACCAAACTTCAAATGAAAAAAAGAGTATAATTTATCTTTTATCATACCTGAGCGGATGTTCCTCGGAAGTCAACTGCCGTACAGTCTCGCCTAGTTGTCTGATAGTCTGGGCGTAGTCATCCACCGCCTGTTCCAGGATCTCGTGCTTCTTCATCAGGTTCTGAGCGGAAATCTCGTCCTTGCCGCGGTCCTCCACCATCATGTACAGCTCCTGCTCGCTCATCCAGGCCTCCGCCTCATTAGCATCGAATAGGTACTGATGGGCCTTCTCCCATTGGGACAGCTTGTTCTTGCGTTCTTCGATGGCATCTGAATGATACACATGTATATTATGAGTAAGCAACTTCGTCTTCTTTTATAGATGTTTTATATGAGAATTATGGCGAATGACCTGCGGAACATTCATATCTGGCGCGACTATAAATAAAACTCACTTGATTTGCAACACCACTACAAACTAGATCATAACAAAAACCACAAATTACTTATTTACAAAATCAACAAGCTCACTTAGTATTTAAGTAAAAATATAATATTTTAACAGATAAAATAATGTTAATTATGTCATAATAATAATAAATTATATAACCTTTCAGTTCCCGCCATCTCGCGGTCAGTTCATCGATGAGCTTCTTGAACTCGGGCGAGTCCTCGTGTCCCTCGTCGATAAGCTTCTGTCCGTTGGAGATAACGGTAAGGATCCTCGGCTCGTGGTTGTCCGTCTCAGTCTTAAGTGACTGGTTCTTCTTCTGCAACATCTGCACGTTGAACAGAGAGTTGCCGTAGTCCGTGCTAGTAGCTAGTGGCATTTTCTCGTGGATCCATAGCTTCTCATCCTCGATGTCGCGGCGGAACTGGAAGGCTTCCTTCTTCTTGGCCAATTGCCGCTGACGGTCCAGCAATGGAGCCTTCAGCTGCTCGAAGCGCTGCTCCACCGACTTCTTCTTCTCCTTGATCTCTTCCATCTTGTCCGGAACGGTCTTCTGGAGGTACTCGGCCTGGGTCTCCAGCTCGGTGACCTGTTTGGCCTTCACGGCCATCTGAGTCTCGATCATCTGTTGCTTCTGCATGAGAATATTGACAGATGCCAGATCAGTGCCGGTGTCGGTGTTCTCGATTTGCTTCTCGAGCTCGTTCATCCAGGAGTCGATGTCGTCGCAGGTCTGGTGGAGGAGGACTTCGCGGTTGGCGTCGAACAGCCGTTCACCCTTCTCCTTTGTGGTCGTCTGCAGGTTTTCGAACTGATCCTGCAATTCCTGCATCTTCGGCGAAATAATCTCGACAAACTCTGGTTTCTGCTTCATGAGTTCCTCTGCTGCGTTCTGTACAGCAAATAGACGTTCCTTATTAGCAGCGATCTCGGCTTCGAAGGCCTGGTGGCGGGTCCACTTGGAGTGGATGGTCTTCGCGGATCGGTAGGTGTCGTCCTGAGCGGTAACGTTCTTCTCCTGCACCCACTCGCCGAGCTCGTCGCAGTCCTGCAGGAACTGGTGAAGCTGAAGTTGGTCTTGCAACTTCTCCATCTGCTGGTGAGCCTTCTCCCTGTTGGCATTCCTTCTCTGTTCAATGCTCTCAGCCTTTTGCTGGATCTTGTCGGCGTCGAAGTGCCTTTCTTCCACCAGGCGGTTGGCGAACTGGACGACGGAATTGATCTTGTCGTCATTGGCCTCCATGGTAGTGAGGAAGGCCTCGTGCTCCTTGATCATGTTCTCGGCCTGCTCCAGATTGGTCGGTGGCTCGGTCTTAGCTAACCTGTAAACCAAATAATATGTTCTGACAACTGTAACTATGTGTAATAATTTAAGTTAAGAAACCAGTGGGAATCTAGTCGTCCTCGGTGGAATCCTACCAACTAGACAATCCAAGTATTGGAACATTTTAAGCTAGCTAAAGGATTAACGATTTTAGGATCTTTTAATATATACTTGGTGTAAATTCGATCTGGAATGTTTAATAACAAACCGTTCCCTAGCAACCTGTGACATGCAGGAAAATTAATTTTTTTGTTGTTTTATCAACTCTTTGGTATCATTACATTTTCAAAACTTTTACATATAAATTATGCTATTTGCTTGGTGATAAACACAAAAAGTGTATTAAAACGAACGTCAATGATAATTCATTTCCTAAGTATAAAAAAATACTCGATAAGTGGAAAGGTTGTAAATTCCTTCATGCATTAATTTCATGTCATGCCAGAGTACGAATTTGTGAATTACGTTGTTTTGTAATATTTTTGTGTGACTGGTATGATTCGATTAATTTGTATTTTGTACTTGATCTTTGATCAATGCTTATATACTGAGTAGTTTAGTGAAAAAACCTCATTTAAACTTCTTAAATTGGTGAAAAACTTATATAAGATGTTTTATGGTTTGTTTACATTTATTCTAGAGTGAAGTTGCACCGAGTACAAATAGCAACATCCATGGACTGCGGTGATCACTTATCAGGTGACTGTTCAGGCTTTATGCACTATAGTGCTCCATTATTTTTACCACCGAAACATAACGTCAGCATAGCTAACCTATGGTCCTGGTGCGCGAGCAACACCTCAGCCTGCTTGGCGTCGCGTCGCAGCAGTTGCAACTCGAGACTCTGTGCCAACAGCTGCTGTCTGCTCTCCCACATCTGCTGCAGCTCGGTCCAGCCCTCGCGCAGCGCCTTCAGACGCTCGCGCAGGAACATGTACTGCGGGTCGTCTGCTGTTGATGGCTCCTGGATACAACAAAATACAGACCTTATAGTGGAAAATTAATAAATATATGTTTTTCAGACTTAATAAATTTTTATACATTTTATTGCCATAACTAAACAAATCTTCTTTTTAAATGGTATTTGTTTGTAATTATGTACAAATATAAGTAACATGTAATATGTATTAATATTACAATAATTGTGTTCTTTTTACTCAAATCTCAACAATTAATAGATAATACCATTTTATCAACAAAGTATATAAAAATATTCAAGAAGTTGACTATAAAATACCTTGCATTAATACGCATACATACTAAATAACAAAAATCAATAAATATTTTAGTCGTCTGAAAAATTTTGATTTGTCATTTCGAGTAAGTTGATTTCATATCACCCCGTAAATAACATCTTATCAAAATTATCTTACGGCAGTGATCTTCTCTCCATACTCCATCATCTTCGCATACTCGTCCTTGTAGTTGTCAATTTCCTCCTTCACCGTCTGGTGCTGCGACAACAGCTTCTCTGCCTCCGCAAGATTTGATGGTGTATCTGATGAAAAATTGTAATCAGACTCTATCATTATATTTACTACTAGGTTGTGCTCATGACTTCGTCTAAGTAAAATAATTTTCATCCCTTATTTCATCACCACAAAAATCTAAACTTCAAAAACCCTAGAACATACATTAGCACTTATTTCCCATTACATCTTCCATAGTTTTACCTTCGACAATATCGAACTACCATACAAATTGTCATGCCCTATTTCAAACCCTTTTTTGAGATTTTTTGTTTTTTGCCCATGTTATTTCCCAAGTTCCAGTATAGCTTTATACTAAATTTAATCAAAATAGGTTCGCTAGTGAGTTATATATAGTTCACTCATGAGTTATGAGAAGTTTTGACCATTTGTATCAATGAAGAAAAAAATGAGCAAACCTTCCGAGGCCACGTCGGTTTGTGTCCTGGTGAGCCAGGCCTGGAAATGGTCCACGGAGCGCAGGAACCGATGCAGGTCGCCAGCCTCCTCCAGCTTCGCGTCGCGGTCCTTCAGCTGTTAGATAAGGTCATAGAGAAAAATATTTATACTGTTGTATTACATATCAATATGAAAATAAATAACATATTTATTTCAGTATTTTTTATGACAAATCTATCGAATTGCGCCATCCTGCAAAGTTGTATGTAATTTGTGTTATGATAAATAAATCAATAATCTTTGATCCATCATACTCACCGGAGAGGCATGATGGAGTACACTCTATTCCTCCTCGGTCATGAGGAGTTGCCTGTTCCTAACAGTGGGCTAGTGATAGGGTGAAGCGATTTCCTTGCAAGTACCTATGATGTACTTGAAATCTATCACCAGTTCAAAATTATCAACTTTCTGAAGTAACACTGGCGACGCTATCTATATCTCATCAGACGAATAATACGCTCATTTATCGGCTAATCCTCTAAAAAAATGGTATACATACCATGTGCGTCAACTGATCCCAGTTATCAGTGATCTGCGCGATCCTTTCCCGTATTATCCTAGCTTCCTCTGGATGTTCGCGCTCTATAGCTGTAGCCTCGCTCTCCAGCGACGCGATGCGAGCCTGGATGGCTGCCAGGTCTCGCTCCATGCCCGACAGGCGGCGCTGGAGTGTCATTACACCTGGAACATGGAAATGACGTTAGTAAATAGTCGGATTTATGGGTGAATTGTCAGTTAAATTATAATATTAATATATCTTATATTGTTAATTATAAGTTATATTATTAATTATAAATTGACCGAATTGAACAAAACACGTAGAAGGATACTGAAAATTAAGACCAGTTGATCGGCTTTAAATATTTTGACGCTCAGGTTGGTCACGAACTCTATTAGAGCTTAGAGAGAGAGAGAGAGTGATATATGCGTCAGTTATTGAAATATACCTATTTTCAGTACTGGGCTATTCCCCTCTTTGTACTCAAAACCATGCCATAAACTAGAGCCCAAACGCACCATTGAGATCCATCTCAAGATCATCGGTCTGCTGAAGGATCCGTTTCTTATCCTCGATCCAGGAGACGGTTTCGCGACACTCGATATGGAAAGTGTGCACCCCCTGGGCGGCCTTGAGTTCGTCCTTCTTGCCCTCGGCCTTGTCCCGGAGCGCTGCCCAAGACGTGTTGAGGGCCTGCTGTCGTTCTGCAATGCGCGCGGCTGCAGGGTGCTCCACGTGGATGAGCTGCCGGGCGAGCTGGTTCACGACGGCAACCCGAGACGCGTTCGCGTTCATCTCCTTGTCGAAGCCGTCGTATCTGTTGTAATTTAGATTTAGTTAAGAGAGAAAGAGACGGTAGAGTTAAGAGCATGGATCGGCAACCATTTTTATATGAGGGCCACAAATTTTGTAAGGATATTGGTGCATGCCACATTTCATGTGTCGTCAACGAAGGGATCACTTCGCCAAGTTGCGACGTGTAAATGGAGTTTGTGTGGGCTATATCGGCACACAAGCCACATTCAGCCCGTGGGCGCGGCCCGAGCTAGGTTTGTCGACCTCTGGTTGGATGTGTATGTACGTGTGTGGGTGTAGCTCCGTACCTGTGCTTCATGATCTCGACATCATCAATATCCTTCGGCGGCAGCATGGTGTCCAGCATGCGGTCCTTCTCCGCGATCCACTGGTCGGCAGCATCAGCCTCAGCCAGCAGCTTGAACAGCGAGAGCGCGTCGAGCAGCCGCTGCTTGCGGAGTCTGGCTAGCTCGGCCAGCTCGCCGTGACGGGCGTCGATGTTGGCCAGACGCTCGCGTACTTCTGGACTGTTCGCGTCTTCGGGGGATAGCTCGCTAGCCTGGTGGATTATTATATAGTGTTAGGAGTATACATACATAGAGTTGTTTAAAATGTAAATACATCAATAATAATATACTACGGAATTATCTAAAAATCTATACTAATAATAGAACTGTAACGGGGTTAATGCTGTACTGCAAAATTTTGATGCAGGGAGGCTTTGTTATCGATATAAAGACCAAAACATAATTTTTTTATTTATTGTCTATCTGTCAGTCTGTTCGAACTTCACGCTAAAACCACACGACAGATTTAAATAAAACTTGTCATGGTTATAGTTTAAAACCCGAGAACGGTTGTAGGTTATGTTTTATCCCAAGCAATAGATAATTTTCATCCTATCTTCTTCCGAAGCGAAACTAGGGCAATTTCAAGTATATAATGAAAATATAGTCTCACCAACTGCTTCAGCTGTTGAATGATCTGAGCATAGTTCTTGAGCTCGTCCGTGACATCCTTGTGCTTCTTCAGCAGACTCTGTACCTGTGCCTCGTCCACACCCGTGTCCTCGGATGACACCAATCTAGCCAACATTACAATTATTAATCTTTAAATACTAGTAACTCGGCTTATAGAAGACGATTGATTGAGTAGGTCGCTGGTTCATATCCGGCTCGAGGGACCAAATGATACAGCGTTTTCAACAGGAAGTTCTGCTAACATCTAAATGGGGATGCTGAAGATACTCAAATGAAAAGTGAAACTTTTTCTTGACAATTGTATTATAGCGGTTTTAAATATCTAAAGTTCACAAGTGTATTGAAAACACCTCCAACTAATATAACATTCGAATTTTGAGTTTGAGTTAGTGCACACGTGATAGTCATACCTCAACGTGTCAAGCATCCAGTTGTCGATATCATCAGCGTCAGCAAAGAGCTGGTGGTACTGTACAGCGGCCTCGAGGCGCGCCTTGCGCAGCGCAGTCACATCCAGCAGGTGGTTCCATTGAGACAGGATGTCTCTCAGACGCTCCTGACATAAAATTAATAATACATTTATATATTGATTCATATTCATGTCGCCTCTTATTGGAAGAAACAAAGGGTAAACTCAATGCCTAATGGCATTGTCCACTAGTCAACCCTGGGTGGATATAGATAAAGATGGTAGGTGTTTTACCATTGATGTATAACTTATGAAGGATTTCTACAAATATATTAAAATAATACATAATTACAACATATAATATATGTATATAAATAAAAATCCTAAAATAAATATATATCGTAACCAACTTAAATAGAAACAGGCAGTTGAACAGTTTTCTAAGAGTCAATATAAAAAGAAAGGTTAACTTTATCAAAGATATATAAACAAGATAAACTTGTAAATATTGTGACAGGGCGCTCCTTAAAGATCCTTTGCGAACTGCAAAGTTGCGATTACAGTATACCTGAATGCGATCAGCGCCGAAGTGTCCGTGAGAAATGAGCTCGTCGCCGACAGCGGCCGCGTCCATCAGCTGCAGCTCGTGCGCCGCCACGTCCTCATCCAGTGCCTTGTGTTTCGACTGCAGCAAGTATACTGAAATATACACAAATAGTGACGGATCTACCAGCAGGCTGTGTAAGCTTAAGCTAGGGTTTTTGTGGGATCAATTTTAGGACAAAAGTTTTGCTACATTATAGAAATTAAAAACATGTGTTTTCCTCGGTTTTCTGAATTTTTAAACATATTTACAAATACATAATATCAACTAAGCCGCTAGAAGATATAACAATAGCCGAATTATGCCAATCTAATATGAATTATTTTTGATGACGAAGGACGAGAAGATCCTCATCAAAACGACAAACAAACCTACCAGTGGTGAGATCATGACCAATGTCGTTGACGGAAACGATCTGCTCCTTCTCCTTGATCCAGTTCTCCTCATCAGCCATGTCCCAGTAGAACTGCCACAACTTGCGGCTGTCTTCCAGACGCTTTCTGTATATAACATAAACATAACACTGGTTAGTTAGTATTCAATTCTATATAATAATTGAGGAATATTCAACTGTAAACATAATCGGCTCATAGTGCACTACCATTCGCAACTTTATTGCGTGTTAGTAAGATTCAAATTTCTAATGCATATACGTTGCGATCCGAATTGATGCGTATTTTTATTTGTCGAAAAGGGTAATAATACTATTTAATTTTTACGTGTACGTGTAGCGACCTTAATTGTGTGACATGTTCTATAAACATATTATACATTTTAATAAAATATTGTTTAAATAGATTTTACGGCGCGCGTTAACGCATAAATTCATCAATCATTGTGTACAATCGATATAATTTTGGTACCAAAACCTTTTTCAGAGAATTCTGAACAAGATTACTAAAAGCATCGAGACTCCATCTGCTATCTTCAGAGTCTATAAAGAACAAACAAACATTATATTTTAATTATCTCATCACCTGCGTTCGACTGCGAGGTGCACCAGCTCGGCGTACGCGTTCTCGAGCTGCTGGATGCGCTCCACAGTGATGGCGGGGTCGCACGGCCGGTAGCCGCCCTCCTCCTGCTCCAGGAACCGCTGGGACCCGCCCACCACCACCTACAGTACCACCATCGTCATTTATCATCATCATCACTGTTTCACTTCCACAATTTTATCAGATGAAAATGAGAGAAAATCGGATTTTTCTTTCAATTTAAAGGTAAACTGTGAATAGGACTATAAGAACATTTAAACATTCGTAGGTTATTTAAATTTGTGCGACATTTGACAAGTAATTTTAGAGTTATGTCTTATAATTCGTATTTCATTTAAATTATTTTAATACATTTAGAGGATTTAAAATTATCTGACTTTCATAATGTTGATAATGTTTTAATTTTTGTAATTTATAGTTTTTTTTTATTATTTATATTTAATTCAATCCGAAAAAAGTTTTTTTGCTCATGTTTTTAAAAGTTATATTTTTTTTACGACAAATCTATTTTTTTATGTTAACCTTTAATAAATCAATCTACAAAAAAAACATCAGAAAATCTACATGTATAAAGAAATCTTACTCCTATATAAATAAGGTTTATTTTAGCTGAAAATTCAGCAGTTAGGTGCAATGAAACAATTTCAGTTACCTTGACTCGTTCTCCGAGCACATTTATATCCGCTTCAACCAGAGCGTGCTTCTGCAAGAGGTCTTCCACACCCATCAAGTGCTTGCCGTAGTCGTCTGTCAGCAAACGCAACTTGATCTCTTCCATCGAGTCCAAGATGTAGAGCATCTCCTGTTATTAAACAACAAGAAATTTGTCACAGGCAAAATTTTAAAATAGACTGGAGATATTCTGGAACCTGGATCTGGAAACTGGATGTACCTTTGTAAATAATTTACCTTGTATATTTATTTATTTTGTATTATGTTTATATTCTTTCTCTTTCTTTCTGAAATACCACACACAGGAAAAAAGTAGTGATTTCATAGCACTACCTGTTTATAGTCTTTTGAATTCTTTTATATTATTTTTTTATGCCTTCGGTCTTTTTACACACATTTGATGATTTGTACTACTATACAGTAGGTACAATTTTTGTAATTAGACTGAATATAAAAGGTGTTTTCTAACATTTTTTGGTTCATTAGAAAACCAATGAAGATGCACATATATTCATATTGATGGAATTTAGCATTGATTTTGTACGCGAGGCGTCCAAGAATCAAATCTGCCATCATGCCTTTTCTAAATGGATTTTCATATAGCCATTATCGAAGACGGAAAGCAGTACGGGCGTAACTTTTTTGGGTAAATAATAAGAGTTACGCCCATACTGTTGTCCGTTGTCGATATGAAAATATTCCCAGATGACCTCCTAGCGAATATTTTTTAGCGTACTACTCTGTCTTACCCACCGAAAATATATACTTGTCTTAATTATTAACCGTCACAATATAAGGAATAACAGTATGCAGATGGTATAGCGCGGGCCTAGTCACTCTCAGACTGCCACTGGCTCTGTACCGAGGATCGGGGTTTGATGCCTGGCGGAAACAAATATTTGTTTGACCGACAGCATTTCAGTAATGAAGTTCATTCTTTTATTTGATTCAGCTAGTATGCTTTAGACTTTTCACAAACGTATTCAATCATTTTGGAATGTCAAGCTATTTCAACAATTTATTTATTTATAACTTCAGCTCAACCATTACAGGTTACAAACCCAAATGTATGTAACTATCTACATAACTGAATATCTATTATAACACAATAAATACACATACAATAGTCTATCACTTTTGCCTCAGTTAAATTGCATGAAAATAAATCCAGCCTTTCATGAGCACGGTTAATTACAAGTGCTCTGTAGTAATTAAGTCATTGTTACTTATATTTCTTCTTTTGGGTTTTAATTTTGTCTTTTCTCTTAGATATATATATATATAATATGTACTAGATTTTTCCCGACTAGTCCAGATGTATGTGCGTCTATCTCCTTCTTCTCTCTCCCCTCACTCTGTGTATTTGTGTCTGTATGTCTGACCTGGAAGTTCTGCTGCAGCTGCAGCGAGAGCTCGAGGCGCGCGCGCCGCGCCCGCAGCAGTTCCAGCAGGTACGCCCACAGTCGGAGCACGTTGTCGCGCCGAGCACACACTCGTTCCATGTCGTGGTACCTACCATAAAATAAGGATTAATATTACCATTATTTGACGGACCGGTTGGTCCTGTCGTTAGTGAACCTGAGTTCTACACCGAAGGTCGTGGGTCTGATTCCCACAGAAGTTCAAAATTTGTGATGAGTAGGAATGTTAGGTGTTATAGAAGTTCAAAATTTGTGATGAGTAGGAATGTTAGGTGTTATATATTTAATTTATTTATATTTAAGAATCAATTGCAATAAAACATGTATATGAAAAGCTATGAATTTGTAATTTCATTCGCTTATCTGTAAATAATCAAATTAAGAATATCAGTTAAATTTCTAGGCACTATATGCTTAAGGATCAGTTTCTGGCTCAATAATATTAATTACCTAATTACCATAGGAATTAGACGGTGATTCTATTAAACTAAATTAATAATGATTAATTAATTAGCATCTTTACCAAGACAAATACAGCATAAGTTTAGCCCTAGGCCCCATACTAGGATTCCCAGTTTTAAGGAGTCTAGTCTCTTCGATTTGTTTATTTAAGCTAATACAATTATTTTATCATACATATAATTATTTGTGTATGTGTGTGTATGCTTGTGTGCTCGAATGTATTTGTGTTTTCATGTTGTTTATGTGTGGTTGTGTATGTGTGCGTGCGAGTTAGTGTATGTTCATATATTGATGGCAGTTACTGTAGGAGAATATGTACGCATATATAATATCTGTGATATATTTAATCGATTTTATTTTTAAACTTTATTCTTATTGCGTATCATTCAATATCTAATAATTTCTCTGTTATTAGGTATGTAAACTCCCGCAGAAAATTTATCAATTATCAATTTTGCCATATTCGATTACCAACCAGGAAAAACAGACATATTTATTATATCAAATGTAGGTCAAATTTATTATATAAAATCAATGTAGTATAATGTACAGGTAGAAAATGCTAAAAGTATTCATGTCACCCGGTCAACTTTTAGTGTAAGCAAAATGAGACGACATCATATAGTAGTTATGACATTACAATCTTTTAAAATCAAGGTACGAACTATTGTCCAATCTATCTGTCATCTACAGGATATATTTTCTCCCAGTCTGACTGGGAATCGAACCCGCACTCTTTATAGAGTTATACTTCAACTGATAGAATCCTCACCGTTCAGCCTGCAGCTCGGAGCACACAGCAACGACCGCCTGGACCCGCTCCTCATAAGCGAAGATATCGGTCTCGATGGCCTCATGTTTCTTGGCCGCAGCCTCCACCGCCGCGAGGTCGAAGCCGAAGTTGTCCTGGCTCACCAAACGCTGGTTTTCAGACAGCCACGTCTCTCGCATCTGGGCTTTGCGGTTGAATCTGATAGGATAATAAAAGAGTTGGATATTTTTATTACGTTTATGCAATTAATTATTTATATACGCATCAAAAAATATTTTTGATGTCAATGAAAAAAATTTATCAATTAACCACTGACTTATAGTACTAAAAAAGTAATAAAAAACCAAAAAACTAACAAATACTAAAAAACAACATATAATGATTAAAACATATGCTTTACCTGGCAGCGAGCTGCTCTAACTTCTCCTGTCGTATCAACTCCTCTCTTAACGCCAACTCCCTCTCATGCTCCGCCTTCTCCAGTCTCTCCCACGCTCTATTGATGTCATGAATCATACGGCCTTCACGCGGCGTGTACGGTCGCTGATTGGCCGCTCGCATGCGGGACTGGAGAGTAAATAGGAGAACCTCCAGGTTGCCCTTCTCCACGAATCTGGTGGAGAAGTGATGTTGAGAATAATGGACGTTTTTCGAATAGCTGACAAACGTGTTGACGATAGGATAGTAAGGTGTCATAATTGTCCATGCAAACAGTACGGGGAATCATTGGTTGTTGACCAGCAAAGAACTGGCTCTGAAATCCCCAGTCATTGGCTTAGTCATGCAAAAAGGTGGTAGTTAGCCAAACGGAAGTTTACATACAGTTTACATGTATGTGAAGATATAGTATTATATCCTGGCTAAATGCGCATGTGTACTGACTTTACACACCTTCGAGAACTTTATGGAGAACTCTAACGAGTGCAGGTTTCCGATGAGTTCTTCTCTGAACTCAAACATTAGTGGGCAGTAAGGGGAGAGAAATAAAGAGAGCTCTATGTTCCAGAGTTGACGTTGAATGGCTGATGGATGGATGGAGGTTTTCAACTCACTTTGGTGGCTTCTCAACGGTGCGGTAGTTAGCAAACTGGATGAGTTGCTGGCGCACTCCCTCCAGTGAGTTCGCGAATGTTCGGTCGCCGAGCGCTTCGATGGTACGCTCGATCCATTGTAGCAGGTCGCTGTTGAACACAATTATACATATGAAAATAATGGACAAACATAAGAGAAATTATACATACATATATGTATATGTTATTGTACCAGACACAGCAAAAGATTTACCAAAATATTACAAATGGTGGGTGAGAGGAATGATGGTGAAAATTCGGGGTTATTTGTGATGCCAATCAAAAAAAAATATGAAAAACATAATAAAAGTGAATTGACAGGCCGCTTGGTCTGGTGGTTAGTAAGACCTGACTGTTACAACGAAACCGTGGTTTCGATTCCCACCTAGGTCAAACTTTTCTGTAATTAGCTGAAATATTTGTGTCAGGAATGTGTATCTGGGTGTAAATATCTATATAAGTATGTATTTAAATGTATTTAAATATATATATATATATATATATATATGCATGTTTATCAGTTAACTGATCACTATAGTACAAGCTAACGCCTAGTTTGGAATCAAATGACCGTGTGTGAGTTGTCCCAAAATTATTAAAAGTAATGATACGGCCACACTTATCACTTAAGCGTATA
>DWJZ01002180.1:0-20253 GCA_018249125.1 Asbolis capucinus
GAGTGAATAGGCTTCTACTAAGTTAGTGCGCTTTACCATCGAAGACTTCATCGCCACTTACCATCAGGTGGGATCGTCAAGCGCTAACTTATCTACGGTAAAAATACACTATAATCTATTTTTGATAAATTTCATCCATCTCAGTAGTTTTTCCGTGAAGCAGTAATAAAAATCAATGCATCCATCCATCCACAAACCTGGGATCGACCCTGGCACCTTTGGTCTCCGATTAAATCACCATTTACCATCAGGTGGGATCCTAGTCAACTGCTAACGTGCTGAATGTACAAAACGACTTTATTTACTTCCATAAATTAGTGCTTGACCATTATCCTGCTGATGGGAAGCAGCGACGTGGTATTTGACGGTAATATGCAGTCTTGCCTGGAACCTGGAAGTAATCCTCTCCTACTCATTTGCATGTATGAACTGTAACAATAAAACATATTTCATAAAATATTCACCGACGTTTATCAATTTACAGATTACATAATTTAACAAATATTGCATCAGGATTCGACACCAGATTTTAACATTGCAAATAATTGTGCAATGACACAATGAATATGTTCCAATCAGTCCTTGAGACAGTCCCAAAGACTCGTTCACAGTTGGTGAATGAGTTGGAGCTCCCAGAGATCACGGTGGCTCCGTATGTCTGGGTGGAGCATGAGGAGTCGCTCACAGAAACTGATAGCTTACCCTCCATCAGCGTGGAAGAGGCAGAGGTCAAGACTGTCAGCTCGGACTCCAGCTTGGCGTTATCTCGGGCTATGACGGACTCGGAGATAGACTACGAGAGATACAGACGGGTGAGTGGATATAATGAGGAAGAGAAGAAGGCCTATGTAATCCTGCTCCAAGGTAGGTAGATTCAACTTTATTTGGTGCAAATTCAACCAGGAATATTTATTATGAAAACTTAACAAGGCTGCATGGTACAATTTTATTTTGGCTACATTACATCAAACATGGTCGCAGTGGCTTTTAGGTTTATGTCCCTTACTCATGTATAAATGGTGAAAAATTCAGATCGAATTTGCACCGAGTATAGATTCTGTAGCCCTCCCTATGAAGTACCCCATAGTTTGATTTGGGACAGATATTTAAATCCCAGGTAGATATTTATTTTATGATCACGGTGAAGTATAGTTTTTTATGCCACTCAGGGATATCCTATTGCGGGCATGGGTGTGAAGGGAGTTATGTATTGATGAGGAATGAAGAGATTTCAATGAATATATATTTATTTTATTAGGAATAAGTACCAAATATATTAAACTAACAAAATAAAGTAAAAACTAAGTTAAAATAAAAAATGTGAATCAAAACAAATAGGTACATTTAAATTAATAAAATAAATAAAGAACAGAAAAAAAACGAAAACCAAAAAAAAATACATTTAGAAAAAAAAGAAAAAATTATCATGCAACACAGAGAGCGTACTGAAATTGCCAATCAGCGCCCTAATGGCTTTTTCAAAAGAATTCCGATAAAGGATTATCTGTTCTCACAATGAAAAGCTGTTTTTCAGTTTCCTCTTTTATAACTCTGCGTAATTTTGAAAACGAATTAAAATCAAACAATGAATTGTAAATCAAATAAAGCTTTAAAAAGGACGAGAAACATAATTACCAATAAAGCGTGCTTTCTAAGCAAAATTGCCTAATTAAAAAAATATAGCGTCCGGCCGCTGCGGGAGGGACAGATGACTCACTGTAGCCGGAGGAACTGATAAAATCATTGTGTAATATTAAGTCCCGCAGCAGTAAGAGGTGACTCAAGGACATTGGCGTAGCATGGCCTATCATCAACGTGGCCGAAATCACATCAGCCCCTTTCGCGAAATAAACTCACTAAACGTAGTGGTAAAAATTTCATGAGCTTTTCTGTGCCTCGGAGGGCATTTAAGGCTTCGGTCCCAGTTGTTATCGTTACATGACAATCGTTAAACCATATCGGAGGCCTAAGGCAGCATAAAAACTTCCGATATTTGGGTTGCCCAATAACATCTCCGCCAATCCGTATTGGAGTAGCCTGGTGGAGTATGCTCTAAGGCGAGATCCATGAGAATCAAACGAGATGAGGAGAGATCTATCCTCAGTAGTGGGCGAACGATGGGTGGAACCAATTCTCTTCTACGGCTTTCCTTCGATTTTCTCTATAATTTCGTATAAACTTGAAGTATTCTCAACTCCTACGTATTCCTCTATTTCTAGCTGAAGAGTAGGAGTTTCAGCGACCCCTGGCTGCAGATGCGTACCTCACTCGAATCCTTCCCTCCAGGGTACTTGGACTCCATCGCCAGGTTAGTATATACTCGTATTACCAGTTAATATGTATTTTTCTACTAACCATAGGGAATATTTGTAGCAATATTTCACCAACTGTAACTACTAAATTTGAATTTAGAAATGATAATAACACCAAATTTGACTACCTGATTAAAAAACGATCGACTTGTTAAATAATATTCACTTGATTTCAATTTTAAATCATTTTAATTGTACAACAGGGTAACATAATGTTGCATAACAGATGCGAAAGTATGTGAGATGGATGGATGTTCCTAATTCACGTAAATTCTTTTGTAGGGATGTGAATGAAATTTGGAACAAAGGTTACTGTACAGAATAACTCATAGACTACCCTTTACCAATGTACCTTCCACGCCGGCGGAAACTAGATATTGCATTGCATTGATATATATTGCACTAATAACAAATTATTGTCACAGCGATCCTAACTTACACAGATGTACCCGCTCAGTGAAAGAGGATGTCTATGTTAATGGAAGAATTCTTTCTATCTCCTCTCTACTCTTCCCGATTGCAATGATTTTCTTTCTGACCGGCACGCATCGGTGATGTATCCGGTGTCGCTACGGTTGACCATAAAAAAACTCACACGAAAAACAGTTTCCAGACGATATCCACCGAAGTAACTGAGACGCTGCCTTCCTCATCAGCCAGTTCACGTCGACGGTACAATGAGGAGTTGTGTTTGAAAATGGAACGGTTCTTCGAGGAGGACTGCCGCGTGTACAGTCCAGATGATCCTGGACTACCGGCTTTGGAGGAGGCCTTGCTCGAACTATACTTGAAGGTAACTGAAGCCTTAGCTGATACCTAGCTACTGGCCTATCTCGTAAGACTTACTCATAAAAGTCCCTTTTGATATCGACAATATTTTTTTAATTACCTGAGGAATTAATACTGTTTGCGAAATGCGTTTACTTATTGACTCTCTTTACGCTGCATAGATAAAAATATGGCAAACGCGAAGTCTTATCTGCATTAATAATCTATGGCAATATGATACACCTTAGTTTGACAGTAACAATACTGTGCTAACAGATGTCGCTACATGTTTTAGCGTAGTAAGAATAGTGCGCTAAGATTGCGTTAAAGCTAGCATAATTAATTACAATGCTTTTACAGGACCCAGTGTTAGAAGTCAGCAATTAAGAAGAAATAATAGAATAAAATAAGGCCACAACTTCAGTACACCACGCCAGCCAAGTTTGGATTGTCAAACTTCAAATCAGAAGTGCAGGATTCTTCAGAAATGGTATCCTTCACCGACGCAAGTAATAATTTCTAATAAGCACATATTTCGTACTTAGATTCTCAGGTTCGGAAAACCAACAAGCTTATATATAAAATACCACAGAATATGTTCAGTTCAGAGTATATTCTAATTGTAATTCGAATCTTTAATTTTTGTCTGTCCACTGTTACTTTCGACTGGGAAATTATAAATAAAACAAATAGATTGTGTAAAATGTAGTTTTAATGGGAATGATTACCAACATCACAACAACGGTTTAACTTTATTGCGGCTCACAGTCAGCCGCCATCACATGGTGTGTTCAAACTATAACTCACATATATAAAAAGTTATCGGCAACACAGTGTGATTAATTTTAACTGTTAGTATCGACATTTTTAAGAATATATCCGACAACAGATGACAATTTGATGGGATCTGATCACCACTGTCATACTCGGTGCATATTCAATCTGGAATTGTTACTGAACCACAACAGGAAACTTGACAGATGTTGTATTGGAAAAATTCCGAATCGATCCGGATCCAATTTGTAATGAGTACAGGAAGGCATATTAGAAAAATCAAACCGTCTCAGAACCTCTTAACATGGTGAGAAGTTTAGCAGCTAATCCGCAATACGGCGGTCGATAGCTAGTGAAACACAATGAAATATCTGATTGTATATAATAACAAATAATACATCATTAATATTAATAATCCCATACATTCTCGTACATCCTAGATTTGTGTCTTTGGAATGTCTTTTCAGTTAATTAATCTCAATTATTATATTTTTATACTCCTGTGATATGACAGAAAATTAAACACACCAATTTGCCGATAAAAACAAAAAAAATATTGCACATATAATTATTATTTTTGGAATTATCATCAGACCTATAAACACGAACTAATATATAAAAATAAACGAACAAATTATTATATTATTTTTGGATTGAATCACAATATTCAGTCTGTTATACTATATATTATATTATCGACAACATATATTATATCTATATCGTTTCCCGATAGTTCCATTCTAAACCAAAGTGATTCACACTTTACATAGTAACCACTAACCGTGTTTGTTGGGAGAAGCATTCTGTCCACTGCAATTCTGTGACATACTATGTATATATATATATATATGTATATGTAAGAAAGTAAATACTTGTTACTTATACCATTTATAATACGAACGATTTTTATGATTTTTGTTTTTGATTTTGTCACCTACCGAAAACACAAAATAAGTAAAAAAACTAAAAAATATATGTATATATATATACACGAACCTCGGTGTATCAGGTAAATTGTATATTAATATAAAAGAGATAAACATCTCAAAGAACATTATTTTTTAAGTATTGCTAGAAATGGAAAGAAATACAAAGTGGCGCGTCTATAGATAATTTGTTAGAATTTTTTTGTTTAGCTGTCACTTATAAGTCTCGGAATTGCAGTGAAAAAATCACTTTACATTATGGTGCAGTGACTTTTCTAAGAAACATGTTTATTGTAAGGACATATAAAGCGTTTGACTACGCTACCTCGGGCTCCAGTCGCCAGGGCGCGGGTCGACCAGCGGGAAGACAAAAACATCGAATACGTAAAGCCTCTTCTCGTTGTTTTTTTTATTTCAAAACATTTTTAACACTGGCAAGAAATAAACGCCCACTCAAATAACAGCGAAATAAAAAGAGAGCATTTTTTTGTACTAACAACCCCACAATTCTATAAATGACGTATAAAAATTTAACCGCGAAAAGTTTTTTTTTTCAATCGAGAGAAGCAGGCAACGGCTTTCAGATTCTGCCTTACGTTTCCGGTCAAAGTCTTTACACTAGTCTTAAAATACTTACACCATAGAAAAATATTGCCAATTAATAAAGTATTTTGGTAACTTACACTTAGCGATTAGTATTAGTTGGCAAAATAAAAATCAACTTTCACTGCCCTAATCCATGGACGTGCTTATAAAAAGGCGATCTTAACCTAAAAATATCATTACTTTAATATAAAGTAAAACATTGTTCACAAGTAGATTATAGAGAATATACACGTTTCTTTGGATGCGAGAGGTTTGCGTTCGATTGCAATCATTTATATAAATCATATTTTCGGTTTTTTATTACTATTCAAATAAAATACACTTGTCGGCGGAGTCTATTACAATTAGTTTTATTTACTCCTTACTGTGTGAGATCCTACATGAGTTCATATATTGCACATTATAATAGCTTGAGAAGTATTTTTAAAGTTTACATTATCATTTTTCAGAAGCGATAATGACAGAAAAAATAATAGTGATTTGACATATTTTTGACAGTTGGCCTGTTTATTAAACTATATCGTTTTAAAAATTTAGGAAGCTTCTGCTTTTAAAATACAAGCCAACGATCTAACCCGACCTTTAATTAGATTTTGCACAACAAATATCGTACTGTCGTTTGATAAATTTATTCTAACATTGAACAATTTGTTCTTTCTTAATTCAAAATTATTTATTATGCTTTTAAAATTTTAAATTATTAGAATAAAATAAGAATATACCTTTATACAACATGTATACACATACCTAGATCACATTTTGTTTAAACAATTAACCACTCTCAAATTTTTCCATCTAGGAATTGCGTGGCAGTTTATTATAAACACACCCTGCCACTATAAAGATGACAGAGCGCTAAACTCAGAGACAGAATAACATGAATTTCACATGCATTCACATATGTACATATATCGATCCTTTCAAGTAATAGGCGATGTAGAGATTCGCAACACTAAGTAATTTAGATTTGCTTGTAACACGCTTTATTAAACAAATACCAATTTGATCTGGTTACCACCAGATGGCACTTACCAGTGCGTTGTAGTTGAGATCAAGATAATTACATGCTCTGTGGTCTTCAAAGGTGGTCGAGCTTCATGTTCAAATTTTCTTAAAGGCATAAATTTTAAAACAACCCCGTACTACCAGGCTTAGATACTCTTTTAAAACCTCACCAAAATCCACCAGCCATGTAGCACAACATTGTAATTGCATTCTTTTAGTCAGGGCCAAAAACTGGTTGTCTAAATCAGTTGTTCTTTTTTAATGTCAAACTAGTACTTAAGTAAATTATTTTTATGATCTGTTATATATTTTTTTAAACTCTATGCAATGACGATGCAGCCTACTAACCGCTCCAGTTGAAGCGCTTCGCTAAGAAAACGAAAAACTAATAATGCATTGTGTTTATAAATTGCGCCATACTAGAATATTGGTCGTATCGTCGCGATGTCTAGTATAAAGTCGATTGGACTTATCAAGAAAGTTCCAGCAATAAATTACAACATTGAAATACATGCGGGATTTAGTAGGTTGCTCAAGTAATGTGTGTTCTTAGAGATCAATAAAATTTTGCATTCTAGCATTAATGTGGAACATCAAAGTTACCTAGGAGACAGGAAAGCAAACCATGCAGGCATGCGTATAAAACGGTGCTATATTTATTAAACTTTAATTATAACATTTTTATTAGTATAAAAACCACTTTTAATTCGTCAAATATTTTGACGTGTAATAAAAGTTTCTCAGTGTAAAATCGCTTTATGAACATTGTTGTTGTATTATTTTTTAAGGTTATAATTTACGTTAAAAAAGCTGAGCACAATATTATTGTGAACACACGTTTTTTTTAATAATGGCATGCTAATTCCCGTTCACACATCCTGACACTTCGTAATTATAGTAAGTTTTTCTCTTCCGTACAAAGTTTGTATCAATGGATAAAAATGCCATAGTTGTTATAAAACCATCACATTATATGTTTAACACACTAATATTTTCGGCCGTAACAAATTTTCAACAGCACAATACGCACGTTTTCTAAAAATAACGTAAAAATCAACTTTAAAGTATTATTTTGATTTGAAAAATTGTTTATGAGCTTCGTGAAAAAATACGGATAATACTTATCTGTGTCGTGGTCCTCTTGGCCTTTTATGTCCCATATTGCCACCCATCATCATTGCAACTCAACGGTCCCACTACTGGGCTCTGATCTCCTCTCACAATGTGAGGTGAACATGCCATAGTCCAGGCTAGCAAAGTGCGGATTGGTAAACGCACTTACCTCGCCGAAAATCAAAAACCGGAATTAGTACTCAACAACATCAGCCATAATTTTGTTCGTAACTTGAATTCGACACCATCATACGTACACGTGAAAAATACACATACGTACTGATGTCAGTACAAGAATATTTACATTGGCCAATGTTTAATTTATATTAGAATTTCATTATTAAAAGTAACTGTTAGACTTAAAGACTGAAATTGCTGTTTAAGCAAAAATTAAGCCCAAATTGCAAATCTGAAGATCGCATTGTGGCTTTCAGACGTGTTTGCTAAAGAAGTCCACAACGCGTTCTCAGTCAAGGCAACTTGGTTTATAGACAACGCAGAGAGTTCTATGCTTATATTTCAGTCTTTGAGCCTTATATCATCGACGTCGTACAATAGCCGATAATCTCGCCGATAATATAATCAATAACAGCATATATTTAAATGTTACGCCCGTTTTGTTATCCGTATAAGAGTTACGCCCTTATTATTTGATGTTTTAGGACAACACTCTTATCAATACCTCTAAAGAGTTACGCCTAAACACCAACTTGAGTTATTACTATTGTTTTCCGTCGTCAACATATACTTGAATTTAGCTGAGATTGTCAGCAATATTTCATTAAAATTCTCACCCCATCACGCTCACCCACCCCAGTCTTTACTCTCACCCTCTCATACCACTAGCGTACAAAACCACGAACAGCCCTTAAACTAACTTTTTCCTAATCTCAACTTTGAATCATCTAATAGTATCGAATCGATATTATTCATACTGGCATTTTAAAACTGCGACATAATTAAGTATTAATATCCCTATTTATACATATTATCCAATATGTATTTTTAATGTGTACTTATAACCACACAGCCAAGTTTCGTTAAAACTTAGTTACTTTAAATCTATTTTATGAGAAGCATTTGCCACTACCGACATATCGCCAAAACAATTTAATCTTCAAAACCTTGTGAGCAGTTACTCAGAAGACTATCGTATTCCTGGTTTTGTTTACAAATTTTCTGTACCTCAGATTACCGCAAATTCACCATACTTTAAATTTGATAAGTCTACATTTTGATTCTTAAGAATGGGCTTTTATTACCGATATGAAAGTCCTGCGTAAAGTCTGTACAATATACTCGTAATCAAATAAAAGGTTCAAAACACTGAAGAACTATAATCTAATTGGCTTTTTCAACGTTTCAAAAGTTCTTTTGTTTTTCCTTTCCAAACATTCGTCATTTACATTTCTTAAGGTCATCTCCTCTAACTGGCTCTTTATCAAAGATGCCTTCTTGATTCTACGTCTGGATTTCCACCGACAACAGAACCGTTGCTACCAAGCTTCAGTTGTCCAGCATATCAGTCACGTCAACGTCTAACTCATGTTAAGCGTCATCAAAAGATCTACACATCTCATTGTGGCTTTTATTTCACGTCATGGCAAGCGACTAAACGCTTTGAACGCTTAGGTACACACTCATACCCCTCCACTAAGATTCCCTGTTGGTTGAGATAGTACAAATTAGCACTATAATTCGAAAATTTAATCATCATCATCTGGGCTTGGTTCTCCACTCGCAATGTGAGGGGTATAGGCCATAGTCCACCACGCTGGCCACGCGAATAGATGGACTTTATACACCTTTGAGAACTTTCATGAAGAACTCTCAGGAGTGCAGGTTTCCTCACGATGTTTTTCTTCACCGTAGCGAGTGATAATCAACATCTGATATGCACATAAATTTTAATATTAGAAGATCTCTCGTTCGAAAGCCTTACACACCACTAGGCTATTATTCAACGACATTATACAAGTACAATTATGAAATAAATTTTAGAGGCCGGGTGTTGCAAAAGATACCAGCTGCCTCGTGTCTCTACAAGCACCTCACCTTTTTTATTGTCACGTTCTTATGTCAACCTGACAGGTGACATTGACGTCACTGATATTTGACATAACAAAAACTATAGTGACGACGAACGACATACTTGATTATCTGTGAATATTCTACACATGCAACCACAGGTTACAGAAATCGAAACATGCAACTTCGCCCCAATGATACATGTTAGTTATGCCATACAAAAATAACCTTATTAATTATACTTCAAATCTTAAGAGTTATCTAACAATACCTTAAAAACGAATGCCATGAGATATATAACTAGCAGAAATTTATTATTTTAGACTCTATTCACGTTAAAATCTAAAATTTACTCATCATTTTACCCATACACTTTCTTAAACCATTCCAAAATATACCTTAACACCATTAAATAGAGTCTAAAATAACTGGTATACAGCATGTGTTAAGTATATAAGATTAGACGGCTAGTGCAGCGGTGCAAGCACACTACACGTGACAGCACACAGACAGACAGACACACGGACAGAAAAACACGTAATTGACACTATAGCACGCGCTGTGAGAGACGGACAGTTCACGATAATTGCTGATATATATATATATCTTAATCTATTCGTTTCGCAAGCACAACGCGATATAGGAATATCAGTTTTTTTGTTACTTGCTGGTGATATTTCGAGCTAAGGAAAATCTTTAAAACATGTAATAGGCAAGAATATTTTTAAACCATATTATTATTATTAAAATATATAAACTGCTGCATTAAAAAACCATCACATAATAAGACAATTTCCCGCGTAACAAGTGTCATCAAAAATAAACATGTTTATAAACATTTTTTCTAAGAATTCGAACACCCACGTCATCGTAGAAAAATATGACCCAAATAATTTGAAATATAACCAGCCAGTAGCTTATAGATACACAGATTATAATACAACATAGATAAATATATAAGTAGGTAGTGAATACACAGAAAGGCAATGAGCGTTTAATAGAGGAAGATAAAAGAGGGATTTCCTCACATCGTTACAGGGAGAATGCCAAATAAATCCTACAACGAAAAAAAAAATTCAAAATAGGCAAAAATATATAGTTTTTAAAATGCGATCATAAATAAACCGTTTTAAATTTTTTTTTCAAATTCAGATGATGGTGGTAATCGAAATATTTTATAGTTATAAATATTTAAAAAATAATATTCTTTTCAAAGTCTTGCCTGTAGCGATCAGAGGGTGTAGAACGGAAGTAAGGTTTTGGTTTTTTACATATTTATACACATACCATATTTATGATAATCTCTTTAGTTTCTAAGGCTCCCCTGATATGCTTACAAGTTCCGTACAAAAATAAACCGCTCTACAAACCGACAACAACTTTGTTATATCTCATATTATTTAATACTTATCTAACGCGGGTGCATCTCTACAGACCATGCAACTAGCACGTGGCAACACTGAACATAAACTGCCAACAATTTGACACATGACCATAGATTAACAAGATAAAGAGATGACGCTTCATAATTATCGTAATTTGAACGCTTTTTGATGCTGATTTGATCTAGTTTGTTTTTATATTAATCTCAATATATTCGAGAGTAACTAAACGAGTTAAACGTTTTTGATGAGTTACGGGGATAAAACTATACTTCGATAAGAAACAATTGCTATGTACTTTTTATTGCTAAAAAAGGGTAGAAGTATTTCATAAAATTAACAAACTTTAAGAGTTTCATTGATGTCATTTTGTTAATATTACTATTATTTATCTGAATATAGAACATATGTTTTTAAAATCTTCAGCCCCATCTCTTCGTCTCCTTAATCTGTATCCAATACCATCTTCTGATTGTTATTACAAATCTAAATTACAACAACAAAACCCGCTCAATATATTTTCGTGCTTCATTGCCTTCGAGTGTCACGAAAACTATCGATTCCTGATGTATATATATATATATAATGAATATTCACTACCATATTGTCATCTGGTAACACTACAATAGTTTAACTTATCGATTTAAAAGCAGTGTTTAGAGGCTGGCAACACGGGCCGGTAAGCCCGTGTTAGAAAAAAGCTTACATTAGTGACAATTACCACAAAATCTATATAAGTATATATGTATAATAATTATATTCTATCGGATATACTTACCTGTGCATTAGCGACAGTCTCCGATTACCTATATTTAGAATATTAAAACAAGAACACATATTTTAAAGTCAAAACTTCATCCAGGATACAGATTGAAATTGAATCCAAAACTTTTGACGGTTACTGAAGACATACGTTTACATTACCCAACCTATTTCATTATAAATCAAGAGATCATACTATGGAAGGAAAAATCACAGTGTAAAAATCACATTAAAAAAATAACAATCAACAAAAACATTACTTTTCATTGCCTATACTAATAATTACATGAGATCCCTTACAAAAATATATATAATAAATACATATTGCAAAAAATACATAAATAATTATACAATTACTATTATTACAGCTAGCAACATTAACAATTTTTAAACGGTAAGCAATATTTTTCAAAATTTACGTCACTCGGTGGCACCACGGCTGCCAGTGGGGGAAACAAGGTTATTGCAGTACATCTACTCACTCTATAACTATGTAAACATTTTATCAAAAGTAAATGCAAGCTTCAGTTCGTTTTGAAACTACGTATTGTGAACTAAATAGCCGGTAACGCTACGGTTATTTGTCTAAAGTGGCAACCCCAACACTATTTATATACGAAATACTTATAATACTAAAGTTCTCTCTCGGTGGTTAGGTACAAGCTAATTTATTGCCTAGTTACTTTTCCAAAATTGTCATTACTCTGTACAACAATAATAAATATTCGAATTTTAAAAGTGACATTATCGTTCGTAATTTACCTATGGCTAAGTTCACAGATAGATATACGGTAATAAAAAAAAATTAACACCAAAAGAACCGTATAAGTACAAAAGTTTCAAACATAAATGAAGTAAAAGATTTTTTTTTTTAATTAACTTTGTAAATGAAATTTTGGAAAACTAATTGGTTTTTAATAGTCGCATAAAGCGCAAATAGCATAGTTTATCATACAATCCATAGAATATTCTATCACTCCAATTCAATGACAAAAATAATCATTCATGTAGCACTGATATGTCAGCCTTTACCCTTGGGTCACTTTAATATCGATATTATTTTGAACATACAACATCGCATGCTTACCATAGCAAGGGCAACAACCGAAAAAAAATTAATACAATTTTTAAAAACAGAACTAAACATTATTATTTAAAAAGAAATAGAACAAAGCTTTACGATTTTTTTTTCAGGAATTATTTTACTGACCAGTAAGTTAGTAACCGAAATCTTTTAAATTAGGAAGCATGCGATATGTAACAATATTAAAAACTCCTTATACGCCGTAACATTATTTTCTCAAATGCAAGGCAAAAGCCCAGTTACAATCCGTACAAAAATAATTGAATTGATATTTCTGTATTTCTATGCATTAACACAGTTGAAGAGCCACAATTTAGTTGAACCAGATAATATATTTGAGTAACAAATATTACTACAATGTAAAACGATTTATTATTTAAAAAAATTTTAGTCGTATCTTCCTCAACTGTGTGTCAAAAACGCAATCAGCACATGACAAAAATCACAACAGTCACTGAAAACTCACGAAAATTGTTCATTTAGAGTCATGACAAAAGTCCGGAATCGGTGAGATAGAATATCCTTAGGTTGAGTAAAGACGAAAATCAGACACGCCGCGGCTTCCCCGGCCCGGGGCACTCGCTCGACTTGATGATCGACGCCGCGTACGACTCCCGGGGACGCACAGGATCGTTCTCCATGAACCCCGGATTCAGGATTATGTTAGGCACTAACTCTATTATATCTTGCTCATCACCGTTCTCTGTTTAAATCAGGATGAGGTAGGTTTGATTAGGTGGAATTGAGGATGGGGCAAGTTCGATTAGGACAGGGCAGGTTCGATTAATTCGGGGCAAGTTAGATTAATACATACCGTCACCGTGTATATGTGTGTTTGTTTGTTAGTGTGCAGCCCCGCAGTCCAAGCGTGCGTTCCAAGCCAGTGCGATAGAAGGGAAAGAAGAAAAAAATTCGAATGAATAAAAATGAGTAAAATACAGCGTATCAGATCTCGGAAAGATGCGAGACATGCGATTAATTGAACTATGGAACTCGCTTCTGCACATTATTTCTAAACTTACGAAAGCCAAGCGGAATCGTCATGAATGAATGATGTTAAGCTCTATATGTTAAATTACAGAAGCGAGTTTCCCTTAATTTTAAGAAAAACTTTTCCAAGATGCTGTCACTTGCATCTTTTATATTTATAATAAGGAGCAAATACCGTCTATAAAAATTATATTATTTTACCAAGACATTCAATTTTCAAATAATTTATATAAACGGTATTTATGCTGCTGCCGAGAAAATTTAAAAATATTATACCTAGGAGATATTATCTTAAATGTATTATCGCTTAAAATTTTAATCTATGTGGCATATTAAAATGCTTTACAGCGCTACGCCAAGCATCTCCGCGGATGATGGAACTAGAATAATCTAAAAACTATTTCTAGTCTATGGTTATGAAATCTTAAAATATGATCTGAAATTTTAAATGTAATATCAGTTACAAATTATGTTACAAATACACCTAGTAAGGTAATATGAGGGGAGAGTACATAAGCTCAATATTGAGGTTTTTTTCTGTATTTAGGACAAAAGACTACATTTATCACATTGTCTTAACGCCTTCAGAAGTTATCTTTATTTGACTGTTAACGATTTTGTGGCAACATCACACATAACGTAACATGATGAAGTCACGACAAAACCTGAATCACGCTATCGGAGTTTTCTGTATCGTTAGCATATATACAAGTTCCGACTTACAACTGTTGGAGCTCGGCCGCTCCCCAGGCATAACATCTCGCCTGGCTGGAGATCTCCCCTTTGTTAAATTTGTATACGATATTCATTTGTTTTATTATTAAAAAATCCATCCATCTTTTTAATATATGTTGACTACATAATATAATATTGATGATTTCTTTGGTGTTCAATTTGTTTGTCCCTGGGTGTCAATAAAATTCTACTACTGGTGTCGTTAGCATTGACTTAATGTTATGAATTTGTTAAGGTACACGCTACCGACGCAGACCTCGGGGAGAACGGGCTGGTGACGTACACATTCGCGGAGGACACCGGTGGGGCCTTCGAGTTGGCCTCCAACAGCGGCATCATCACGCTACGTGCGGCACTGGACCGCGAGACGCAGGCCGAGCACCGACTCGTGGTGGTAGCGCGCGATGCTGGCCGCCCGCCGCGCAGCGCCACCGCTTCCGTACGCCTTACCGTCGCCGACGTCAACGACAACCCGCCCGAGTTCGAGTTCGAGCGTTACCACGCCATCGTACCCGAGATCGACGCCGTCGGCACCGAGCTGTTGCGCGTGCGCGCTACCTCGCAGGATACCGGCGTCAACGCTGACGTCTACTACTCCATCGTTGGCGGGGACGACCGCGACGACTTCGCGATCGACAGGGCAGGTGGCGCGATCACCATCGCGAGGCCCCTTGACTATGAGAGGAGGAGGGAATACTTGCTGACGGTGCAAGCGATAGACGGCGGCTCGCCGCCGCTCAGCGACCTCGCGACTTTGAACATCACGGTTACCGATAGCAACGACAATGCGCCGAAGTTCTCGCAGGCGTCATACGGTGCGCGCGTGCGCGAAGACGCGGTGGTCGGCACTCGCGTTCTCCAGGTGATCGCAGATGACGCGGACGACGGTGCCAACGGTCGTGTCGGTTACGCGATTGCACGCGGTGACCGCGACGGTCGGTTCGTTGTGGACGCCGACACCGGCTACCTGTCGGTGGCCGCGCCGCTGGACCGTGAGGCCACGCCCGCCTACGTGCTGGAGGTGCGTGCGCGGGACCGCGGCCTCCCCGCGCTCGAGTCCACAGCGCTCGTCAACATAGAGATCGTCGACGCCAACGACAACCCGCCGCTTTTCGCACGCACTAACTATTCAGCGGTCGTGCAGGAGGACAAGCCGCTCGGCCACACGCTGCTTAAATTTGTCGTCGATGACGCGGATGCACCACCGAACGCCGCCCCCTACACGTTCGACTTTCAGTCAGGCAACGAGATGGGTGCCTTCAGATTAGAGCAAGATGGCTACCTGCGCTCCGCCACGCGCTTCAACCATAGGATCAAGGATCGATACGTTCTTCAGGTTCGCGTCTTCGACAATGGAACCCCGCCCCTCTTCTCTGACGCCTGGGTTTATGTGAAGGTCATCGAGGAGTCACAGTATCCTCCCGTCGTGACTCCCTTGGAGATCGTTGTCAACTCGTACCTCGATGAATTTCCGGGAGGAACCATCGGTCGCGTGTATGCTTCCGACCGGGACGCGTACGATACGCTTGCGTATGCTCTAGCGCCAGTCGACGGGGCGCCCTACCCCGCCTCCGACCTATTCGAAATAGAACCCAGCGACGGCACACTACGCGCAGCACCACGCCTCGACGTCGGTGACTACCGGCTCAACGTAACCGTCGATGATGGCAAGTTTCTCGGGTTCGCCGTCGTGAAAGTAGTGGTGGTGCTCGTCTCCGACGAGATGCTTGCGCAGGCGATCGTGGTGCGGTTTCGTGAAGTCACCGATCGAGACTTTGTTCTCAGTCACAGGAAAGGCTTCGTCCGCGCGGTCAGGGAGGCGACTGACTGTGAACCGGGTGACGTGGTTATAATAAGTGTTCAACAGTCAGGCGACGGCAACGAGGTGGAGCCACCCCGGTTGCGACGGGACGGTGAGGCGAGCGAGAGGCACGGCCGGCAGGTAGCGCAGGATCTCGACGTGGCTTTCGCGGTCCGGGCGCCCGCCGGGGACGGAGGTTTCCTGCCGGCAGAGGCACTTCGCCGGCGGCTCCACGCACACTTGGAGCGCCTCGAGGAACGCACCCGTCTCGTAGTGGAGGAATTGGTCAGGGCCGCGTGCGGGGGTTGCGTGCATGGCGCCTGTACGGAGCGGGTCCGACTCGACGCGACCAGCGTCCGCGCCGTTGCGACAGACGTGTTCGCGCTCGTTGCCTCGCCGCACCGACTTCGCGCTGAGTGCGCCTGCGCTCCCGGCTACGGTGGCGAACGCTGCGAGCGACTTGTCGCTCTCGGGGTCGGCGCGTGCGACGACTGTGAAGCTGCGCGCTGCGAGCCCGCGCCGGGTCCGCCCGGCTACCGCTGCTGCGACGAAGACGACTGCCAGGCACCACCGGCCGTCGCGTATCTGGCCGGAGACGGATACCTCTACTATAGGCTCGAGCGCGGCGTCGTGGACGGCGAGCGGCTGCTTGACGACGAGTTGACCGTGACGCTACGGTTCCGCACTCGACGACCGCGCGGAACGCTCTTGTACGCCGCTGGGAAGATCGACTACGCCATCCTGGAAGTAGTCGAGGGCTATCTACAGTTCCGCATGGAACTCGGTGCGGGCGAGGCGCTGGTTCGCGCCGGGGCGCCGGTCGCGGACGGGCTTTGGCACGAGGCACGGCTGGAGCGGCGAGGAGCCACTGTGCGGCTGACGCTGGACCGGCGCACGGCGCACGCGCAGGCGCCGCCGCCGGCCGCCGTGCTCGATGCACGCGCGGACCGGGTACTGCTTGGCGCTACGCTCTTGAGACACGCGCACGCCCTCGCTCCCGAACAGGTGCGATTCGATTCGATAACTAATTATAAGTTGGTTGGTTAGGTAAAATGTGTAACTGTTGCCGTGAATGTATGGTGTCCGATGTGGGTGTAGGTGACCTACGGGTTCGAGGGCTGTATCGCGGAGGCGCGGCTGGGCGCGGCACCGCTGCCGCTCGAGGAGGGTGGCACGGCGGGCGACGGACGCGCACAGCTTGTGCGGCGCGTGCGCGTGCGCGTGGCCACCGCATGCCCTACGCTGCCGCCGCCCGGGCCCTGCGCCTCCTACCCCTGCCTGAACGGAGGGACGTGTCGAGAGGTACACTTAATTCTTATACTAATCGACCATCAACTAATTAAAAACATGTTTACTAAAATAATAACGGTTACTTTTTTGGTTTTGTTTTTGTTACATTTTTTTATTACCAATGATTTACAAATATAAGTATTTTTAAATTTTATTTCAATAAATTTAATATGAGTATCTTTAGTTATTCCAATCCATTTTAGTCAGTGGACCTGCTGGAAGGTGAGAGTGAAGCGGGTGGGGTGAGATACTCGTGCTCATGTCACGTGCGGTACGGCGGCGCGCATTGTGAGCTGGACACGGACCCGTGCGCGTCGGCGCCCTGTCTGCACGGCGGTTACTGTTCGACCGACGGCAGCAGCTTTCGGTGCGCGTGCGCCGCGGGGCTGGCAGGCGCGCGCTGCGAACGCGGCCGCTGGTGCGCGCCCGCAGTGTGCGCGCACGGCGGCCAGTGCGAGGAGGGCGAGTACGGCCCGTCGTGTCGCTGCCGCGGATACTACGGCCCGCGCTGCCAGTACGACGTGGACGAATGCGCGGGCGAGCCGTGCCTCAACGGCGCCACCTGCTTCAACGAGCCCGGCTCCTTCCGTTGCCTGTGTCCGCCCGATAAGACCGGTTAGTTACATCGCAGTACTAATCCTTCCACTCGGCTGATGAAATCTAGTCAGATATCGAAATTAATAGTAAAAATTATTTAGTTCTAATATAATTAATTTCAGGAATGAACTGCGGAAACCCATTGTACTCGGATGCGGTGGTGGCGGGGGGCGCGGCGGGTGGCGCGGCGTGGCGTGGCGCCTGGCGTTGGGCTGTGAGCGCGCGCTGGCCGCTGCCGGCCGCCGGCGCCGCGCTGCTGCTGCTGCTGCTGTTGGGCGCGCTGCCGCTGCTGATCCGTCGTGCGCGCCTTGCGCCACCGCCGCCGCCGAACAACGCAGCACTCGATAAGCTACCGCCGCGCGCCTCCAAGCTGTCCAACCTGGAAGCGGTGCGTCGCGAGCGTCCTGCGTCCTGTGCCGAACCGCCGCCCGCGCCGCTCAACAACATCGACACGCTGCGCTCTTACGGCTCGGCCGGCGACGAGCTGGAGGGCATCCCGCCGGACTACCTGCGTAACCTCAACATCGACCCTGCCGACCGGAAGCCCTGGTCCGAGCAGATGCATCTCCACACCTTCGTCGATAACAAGATATACAACGGTGAGTCTCCCGCTCCTCCCTCGGTCTCTCCGAGAGGATGGCCCTCGCCGATCTTCATCGTGGTGTCTTCCTCTACAGATCTGAAGGGCTGCAACACTCGACCCCGCGGCACATCTCCGGCAGCGGTGCGGCGCGGGGGCGGGGGTGGCGCGGTACTGGGTGGCGACCTTGTGGGCGGCTACCACTGGGACTGCTCCGATTGGTGCGGCGGCGGCGGATTGCCCGGTATCAGTGAGGTACATCATATGGTACTGGAATTTATTTTCCTACATATCTGTTATATCTTCTAGTGTCGTCACCCATTACTTATCGAAAATGAACGTGTAAAATTGGTTCTAGGTGGCAGGTTCCGAGCGGCCGGACTCGTCGTCGCCGCCCTCCCCTCCCTCGCCGCGCTCCCCGCGCTCGCCCCCGCCGCCCCTTTTGCCGCCGCTCGACACCGACTCCGCGACCGATGATGTCGACCGCCTGCGCTTCACTGACGGTGAATACCAAGAATATTTACAACGAACGTAACGCGCGTGTCGCTCGCTCGTCTAATAACGTCCCGTTATCCCGCAGCGTCGTCGTACTTGCTGCACCCCGATGAGTACCTGCCGGTGGAGCACGCCGGGCCCCCTGCAGCACCCGCCGCGCCCGCCCGCCGCCCGCGGCGCGAGCCCGATGCGCACAGCCTCATCACCATGCTGGGTGAGTTGAGTGACAAACGACGGCGTGAGCGACGTCATTCCGCCCGATAAAGTTGTGCTTACGATTCATATAAAAACTAGTCTCTATCGATTTGTAAGAGCGAGTGTGGGACTGTTTCTTATTTATGCGAATAATTCCTTAGACAACGTACTTCCATATATGAGTAACTTCACGAATCTAGTCGTATTACTATATACTCAATATCTTTATTGCATCGTAGTGCACAAGGGTGGTTAAAGTTATTATTATGAGTGGCACGTATGAACCCTCTTTTATCAGGGTATTGCATTACAGAGGAAGCGAACCGATCTGTCTTATTCGGGACTATGAAATTTTAAATTTAAAAGCAGTCTTTCAGTGAATAAAAACGTTTCTGAACTATTATCATTTTTTTTGTTTTAAAAAGAATGTCGTAGTTTATGAATCTTACATGATCTGGCAGATTATTATATATTTTTATGCATATGGCGTAAGGCCCGGAAGTAGAGTTTTAGTTTTGCAGTGGGTATTTCTAATTTATTTATTTTTTTCATTTATTTAACAAAAAGTTGTACAATTATAGATATTTTATATTCTACCAAACTGTAGGTCCGGTTTTGAGCACTAAATGACGGAATGAATTATATTATTGAATATCTCAGGACAACTCACACACGGCCTGACCCTAGACTAAGCGTTAGCTTGTACTATGGCGATCAGACAACTGGTAATCATACATTTATGTATATTTTTAAATACATATATAGATATTTACACCCAGACACACAGAACAAACATTTCTGCTCATCACA